>JAEIFV010000449.1:0-257070 GCA_018904265.1 Lordiphosa collinella | reverse complement strand
GATTAGTAGACGTAGCGAATCTTGCATATTTTCAAACCGATTTTAATCCAAGTAGACTAGGGCAAATGTGTTTTTAACAAATTTTGTTCAATTTCTTCACAGCATTTTGTGTTTTTGTGACGGTTGAACTTTTAAAATAATAGCACAAGGCAACAAAATTCGACATTTTCCAGTATATTGAAGTGTTGGTAGTGATTCTAGATTATTTTCATGTGCTGGCAAGACTGCGTTTTTAGAAATTGTCCATCACGTCGAGATTTTTTAGTAATTTAAGTTTAAAGTTGCTAAAAGTGCCTATTTTGACCCTTTTTAGGAGCGTATTTCGGGGAATCCATTCTATTGTTTAAATTTTCTTTGATACCGTCGTAAAGTAACACTGAAATGAACTATCCCAAACAATTCTGCGATTTTTTCAATGAAGATATAACTCTTTTAGCACTTTTGTAAGAATTCAAAAATATCCTATTTATTGCTGGTGCGCAAAGTATGCAATGGGTGGTAGAGACTTTAATCATTTTTCGTTTCCTAAGAACAGTAAAGTAGGCTGTGATAGGTAACACTAGTTTATAGCATTTTTCATACCCTTCAATTCACGCGCTGAATCCGAAACTGGAGTTTAAATAATTTTTAGTAACGATTTCGAGATAGTCCCAAATTATCGTTTTTTCCATTTTTGAAAAGATCTTCTCACTTGATTAAATATATCTCAATTATGAAATAACTTTTGAATAACTTCTATATACCAAATTAAAGCTAATAAAATGATCTTCCAATCATTTAAAAGTTGTTTTGTTGTCAAACTTGTAGTGTGGATGCCATTCAGAAAGATATCGAACATTTTATTACATTTTTATCGAAAATTTGAAAAACCCGTTAATTACACCGTTATTTTAACTAAAAAAAAATTCTTCAAAATTTCTTTCTCTTTTGGATGATGTAAACTAATATGTAACCAATTGAAAAGATGTTCGTTTATCGAAATCTGTTGGAAATTGTGGAAGCTATTAACATTTAAATAAAAATTGATCAATTTCAGTTTACTAAAAATGGTAATAAAAATGTCTGTGGTCCGTTTTGATCTGCCGTTTGTGTGCACAGTTTTCCTCTCGCGTGAGAAACCAACAAAAGTCACCCAACATGGCCATATTCCAAAATCCTTGTAAGCGGAATTCCATAATATTCATATCCTGATGAAATCGTTCACCATGCTCATCACTATTACGACAAGGTATTCAGGGGAGAAATCTAAAAATTGAATTATTCCGAAATTTTCACTCCTGTTTGCAAAACAATGTGTAGCGTTTTAATACTACAAAAACATTAATATAATATTCAATATTTACATATTTTCTCTTAATTTCTTATTAAATGTGAGACGATTTCATCGTAGCAGAAATTTCGAAATTTCCAAGAAATGAAGTGACAACACGACGGAACGAATTCCATGCGTTCTCCTTATCTATGGACAACATTGAATTTAATTTGGAGTCCACCAAAAGGATTTTAATTTGCTGCCGAACAAAAACATGAAAAATCATATGAAAGCCAAAATCCAGAAAGATTATAAAAATAGATACTATATTTTAGTAGTTTCATAGTTGTCATTTTGAAAATATCGATTTATGACAAAATGGCAAACGTTTGAACATCAGTAATCACAGAGTGTCACATTTCAGTATCAAAGTGTCAAGTTCATATGGAGATGTGACACTGAAATGTGACACTCTGTGACGCAGTATAAACACAGCATACTGATTTTTGAGGACAAAAATTAATAATTATATTGTTTATAAAAAAAAAACTTAGGAAGGAAAAAAAAATCCACTGACATCTACTAGAAAATACATAATAGAATAAAGCACAACCAGTTTTTTGTTGGTTTTTGAGAAAATTTGGGTACCGATTTGAAAAACGTGGTTTCGAGAAAAACGAGTTTTAAAATTGAGAAATGATTGTCGGGTCAGCGCAAACCCGCTTACGTTTTCGGCAGTAACTCGCTTATTTATTAAGATATTACCTTGCCGTTATCACCAGATGTTCTTAAGACCTCAAACTTAAAGAAAATGCATAAAAAAAATCGATTTTTTCAAACCTCTAGGGGTATCTAGGGCTCCCCTTAATTTTTTTTAAAGCTTTAAAGCAAGATATGAATCGAAAGGTTATTGAACTTCCAATAATAGCGCTAAGCGTTGTTTTCAAATCGGCTTAGGCCGTCTGCACACGGTACATATCGTCATCGCAGCGTCATTTTATGGGTAAATGTCGAATGATAATAAAAAATAGGGGAAAGTTAACTCCGGCTCGGCCGAAGTTTTGTATGCACTTGCAGTTGGTTTTTCTTAATAAGACTACTTTCTGGACCTAACTTTTTTATGGGAGCCTTACTATATAGATGTCCGACTTCGACCAAATTTAGTGGAATCATGAAAAAGCATGACAAACAATTGTGTACATTTTTTGAAGGCGATTCCATTTAAAAAAAATAAGGGAAAGTTAACTTCGGCTCGGCCGAAGATTTGTATACCCTTGCAGCTTCCATTGAAAACCAAAAAGTTTTTCTAACTATGACTACTTTTTGGACCTTACTTTTCTATTGGATCTATACTATATAGATGTCTGATTTCGACCAAACTTGGTGAAATCATGGAAAAGCAGGAGATGCCATTTAAAACAAAAAAGTTTTCTCACTAGAACTTCTTTTTCAACCGATCATTCATACTGCAGCTATATGATATAGTCATTCGATTTTGATCAAACTCTTTTAGAAATGTGTTAAAGTATATAAAATAAGAATACGCCAATAAAAAGGACGTTTTCATTTTAAAAACAAAAAAGTTTTTTCCACTCGAACTAGTTTTTCGACCGATCGTTCCTGTCGGAGCTATATGCTATAGTCATCCGATTTTGACCAAATTTAATGAAATCATGGGAAACTAAGAAATACGTACTTTGGAGGTACGAGGTGTGTTCAAAAAGTATCGCGAATTTTGAATTTTCGCGGGTTACGTATATTCAAGTTTCGATTTTTTTGTGGCGTTATGTTGGTACTCATGTCTCTCACTTATGCCGACAAGCTCGGCCATTTTCACTTAATTGTTGACAGCTGCTTTGCTTGCACGTGTTTTGGATCGTCTTCGATTTTTACCTATTCAAAAAAATGGATCAAAGAACCTGTATCAAATTTTGTGTGAAAAACGAAATTAAGTGCGCGGATGCATTCCGAATGTTGACTGTGGCATACGGAGAAGCTACCTTGGACCGAGCCGAGAAGATGTGAACGACGAAGAGCGTGCCGGACGCCCGAGCACTTCAACAACAGACGAAAAAATTAATGAAGTGGAGAAAACGGTATTGGCCAATCGTTGAATCAGCGCTAGGGAAGTTGCTGAGGACCTAAACATATCGATTGGCTCCTGCCATTCGATTTTTATCAATGATTTGAGCATGAGACGGGTCGCCGCGAAATTCGTACCAAAATTGCTCAATTGCGACCAAAAACAGCATCGCATGAACATTGCTAATGAGATGTTAAACTCTGTCCGCGACGACCCAAATTTGCTCCAGAGGGTCATAACTGGTGACGAATCGTGGGTTTTTGGTTATGACGTGGAAACCAAAGCTCAATCATCTCAATGGAAGCTGCCGCACGAACCAAGACCGAAAAGAGCGCGCCAAGTTCGGTCGAATGTGAAAGTTTTGCTGACAGTTTTCTTCGATTGCAGGGGCGTGGTGCATCATGAGTTCTTGCCACAGGGAAAAAACGGTCAATAAGGAATATTACCTGCAAGTTATGCGCAATTTTCGCGAAGCAATCCGCCAGAAACGCCCGGATTTGTGGAAGAACAAAAATTGGCTTTTGCACCACGATAACGCCCCTGCTCACACATCGCTGCTTGTGCGCGACTTTTTGGCCAAAAACAACACACTAATGATGCCGCAGCCACCGTATTCCCCAGATCTGGCCCCCTGTGACTTTTTCTTGTTCCCTAAAGAAGTGGCCCATGAAAAGGACGACGTTACGCTACGCTTGACGAGATAAAGACGGCATCGAAGGAGGAGCTGAACAAGATAAAAAAATGATTTTTTGAAGTGCTTCGAAGATTGGAAAAACCGTTGGCACAAGTGTATAATATCTCATGGGGATTACTTTGAAGGGGACAAAATAGATATTCATGAATAAATAAATAATGTTTTAAAAAACACAAAATTCGCGATACTTTTTAAAAACAAAAAAAAATGTTTTCTCTTTAAGACAAGTTTTTAGAGCGATCGTTCCTATGACAGCTATATGCTTATATGCTATGTAGTTCCTACAAATGTGCAGCGTAATTGTACCAAAAGACTTGGTGAAAAGTTGGGTGAGGATAGCTTTCAAACTGACGGAGTAGATAGCGAAGAAACAGACGGACAGACGGACGGACAGGGCTAAATCAACTCAGCTCGTCATGCTGATCAAGAACATATCTACTTTATGTGGTCGGAGATGCTTCCTTCAATACGTTACAAACATCCGGACAATTTTATAATATGATTGTGTGTTGTGGATAGTGTGTGTGTCTGCAATACCGTCTCGGGCCATCTAAACTGTCAAAAGATTGAGAAGAAGCTCGATCGGCTATGCCTTTCAGGCTGTGTGCGGATCGGCAGCGCTTACGGTTATCCTTTACAGACTGCCGATGGCTGTCTGAAATCGCCTGGCGAATAGGTAACACTTAGTGCACAAACTTTATTGAAGCATGGCGGATCGGCCAGGCCGATGGTTACCCTAAACCAGAGGCCGGCACGTCGCTATATACTGGGCATAGGAAAGCTCTCAAAAGCAGCGGCTTACACACAGTATAAGCACTATAAGATTCGCTTCGCTGCGTGGTCGGATATTGTTTATATGCGGCGCAATTGAATCAGTTTTTGCACACGAATGCAATAATGGGTCTGAGTTTTTTACCGGCCCCTGCCCTAAACTGACGGCCGAATGGTTAACAGAGAATATGCTGGCCTTTGGCTGTCCCAAAATAGCCTGCCGTGCGACTGACATTTCATTTATAGTCTCTGAATACCCTTAACTGACTGTCGAATGTTTATCTATATTTGTATGAGCGTCAGGGAGTGCTGAGACGAACCGGTCACGCGACGGCTTGCTTTCGGCAGCACCTAGCACAGAAAAGACTACTGAGTCTGTGGTTAATCAACCCTGCGTCCATACCAAGTCTTGACACAAATTGTAAACACACTTAATATTCTTTTATTACAAGTAAGAAATTCGGTCAAGCCCGACTAAAATATACTCTGTACCTGTAAAGTGCTGCCCATCACCGTTGCGACCGGTGCTGCCCATAATTGTTTGATTTCCTTAAAAGTTATAGCTCGACTATCGTTCTTCCGAATTCCGAAGAATTTCGATTAATACCATATATACAAATGTCCAGAAGAAACGAATCTTCTATCTATAAAACTGTGGAATATATGACGATTTTTCAATATTGCGAGGCGGTAGGGGGCGTGGACAAAATTGAAAATTAACTTGATATAGAAGTTTTTCTCCCATACATGTCGAACCTCTATCCCTTACCGTCTCTAAGATCTGTTTGCTCAAACGGACAGACGGACATGTTTGCACAAAATTATACTCTGTTTACCTCTGGTACAGAGAATAAAAACATATGAATCCACTTGTAGAACTAGTTCATCAGTATGGAAAGCTCAAATTCGTCAAGTTTTATATTCTTCACTCTACGTCAACGACACCATGTATTTCAAATTAATCATTTTAGAGTTATTGAGCTTAAAACTTAGAAAAAATCGTTTCGGGACTAAATTTTCTTTTACAAACACATATGTAAATACAACAAATATGCGCCAAACACGCAATCGACCGTCAAATTCTGATGATAAACGGCAGAGCTATTCTTATTTGAGCAAGCCTAATATGAGGTCGCAAACCCATTTTAGAGTCCTCTTGAAAGCTTAAGGGGGTCTTCTCATTCAAAACCCGTTTTTGGACCCTTTTTAAAAAATTCTTATTTGAAAACGCAAAGAATAATTGAAAACTTTTTTATTTATTGTATTACAAAAGGTTCAAAGTAAATAAAAAATTTTTTTTGCCTCGATACGAGGGCTGTTCAAAAAGTAATAAGACTTCAAAGTTGGTGGTGAAAAAAAAAGGTGTCGTCACGGCGGCCACGATTCCGGGTCTCCGGAGCGTCCGAAATGAAAAAAACGGGGTTATAATCAGTATAGATGTAATTCTCGGGTGAACCTCAAACTTAATTTTGTGATTTTTTTTGACAAAATGGCGGCCATTCAAAAAAAAAATTTCAATTTCGGGCTTTTTTTGTAGTTTAGTGTAAAAAAAAATAGTAAAAATTTTTTTTAAAATTATGGTCGAGGTTCACCCGAGAATGGTGACAATTCTGCGTCGATTCCACTTTGTTTCATGAAAATCGGTTCAGTTCGAAAAACGTGGTTTCGAGATAAACGCGCTTTAAGTTTGCAGTGGCTTGGGAATTTAGGTCACATTGGGTCACTAAAAGGACTATATCTCCTAAACTAATTCGAGTTTTCGAAAATCCTTTTGGGGGATATTTTTGAATATCCAAGCTATAAATAAATGCAAAAAAAAAGTCGAAAAAAAAGTTGCTCAATGAGAAGACCCCCTTAAGCTAACGATGCTCATGAGTAGCCAGTGGATTTTGCATAAATTCAAACCGAACGTTCGCGAACTAAAGGGAATGTATTTTTAACAAATTTTTGTTATGCTGATGAGTCTATTTATGAGATGTAGTACAAAATTAATTCAATACAAATACTTAATTTATAGCAACTAATCTTAACTTAGGAAATAACATAGTCCGCACGACCGTCTTCACCTTAAGCTCTTATTCAAGTTGAAAGTTTATCATGGTCCACATAAAAATAAGATGGTGGAAAAAACTAAATAAAAATTTCCCTTTCGGTTCAAGTATCTGCTACAATTTTCCGCAAAGGGTTGCCTCCTTTGTGAATTTTCCGGCAGCTTTAAAAGCTTTAATCTGCTTCTACTTTTACCCTAGACAAAAATAAAGCTTACAGAAAGCATTGAAAGTTTTCATGTGCAAGGAATGCAACATAATCTAAATGCTTTTATAAGACTGTTTCGTTGTGATTGGATTCAATATGAGGCATTTTCAGAAAGATCGTTCTCTCAGCAGCTATATGATAAAGCTACTCGATGTTCATAAAATTTTTCTGAGCTAAGCTGCAGATGTTGTCAGCCAGCTAAATTGAGTAAAATACCGAAATACTTGTTTGTGTACCATGAATGTCAATCAATAGAGGTTTTGATTCAAGAATAAGCGCCCTCGAAATTGTTGAGCTCTTGGCTTAAGAATGAACAATCTTGGTTTGGAATATGATTAGCTCTTGATTCATAAATGATTTTTATTGTTTGAGAATTTTTTGAACTTGAATTCAGCTAGAAAAATTCTTGAGTTAATAGCAAGTTTCAAGAAATCTGGAATCAAAAGATCATTTTTGATTGCAGAAATTCGTTCTTGGATCAAAAATTTTAATTTTTACCGTACTTTTGACATCCAACCTTCTTGGCCCAGGTATGCAATTCTTCTCTACATCTGTTTTTACTTGGAGTAATCCCAGCACGAGATTAAAAATTCAATCTCGATTTACAGGATATTCTACTCAATTCAAGCTTTAAAGGCTTGGCACAAGCTTTTCGAGCTTGCTCGTTTCCAAATGTGCTTACTTCAATCCCCTTTGAGATTACAAAATGAGCTTGAATTTTTTGATTAATTTAATATTTATAAGATTACCGAGGGATAAATTTGAACAATAATATGCTAATAAGAATTTGAAAACATAGTATCGAACCTAACGGCCGTTCCCTGACGCAAAGAAACAAACCCGTCTGAAAGGTACCAAAATGCGAAACGCGTTCGTATGGCTCTAAAGCAGCTATGTTCCTCCATAGGCAAACTCAGGGGCAGAGCGCAATTGGCTATTTACACGCACACGAGCCGAGCGCATGCTGAAGTCGGGCATATGAGCGTAAGCAGAGTTTTCTCTGTCTTCATTTGCTGCCCAGCCGTCGTTGAGGGCAGTTCAAAGCTGGACTGTGTCGCTTTAATATCGCACACCAAAACACTCTCACTTTTTGGCCTCGCTCTTCTTGAACATCGCTGCTCTAAACTGCATAACGCTTCAGCATGGGACTAAAAAAATTCCACGTGGGGACTTGGCGACGCTGACGCCACCGCCAAGAATGGATCATTGGGTGAGGAGCGCTGGCCGTGAATGGATGGACGCGGATGCAGAGACAAATAAATAAAGATCGGAAAGTTAAGACAGACGCGTGTAAAAGTCATGAGTAAAGGGAAAAGAAAGAAACAGACGGTGCAACAAGCCGTTTAAGTGTGGAAAAGAATGAAGTGAAAAGAATTAAGTGAAATTTAATAAAGATAAAGACCTGCCGAGTGATCATTGTTTCTTTTTCCCCTTGAGTCCCAATTAGGACTCCCTATCTATCGGAGTCGCGAATCACTTCCCGCTCCCACCTTTGTAGTTAGTTGTCCGAAGACGCGGATCACTTCCCGCTTCGGTCATCTCCCTTCTATCCTTTCCTTTATCATTCCTGGAGTCGTGGAACACTTCCCGCTCAATCCCAGTAGTTGATTGCTCCCAGGCGTAGATCCCTTCCCGTTTGAAGCATTCCCCCATCACCCTTTCACCTCTACCCTTTCGAGAGTCGAGGATTCCTTTCCGCTCTCATTTCTCAACAATACGAGATACCCTACCTTCAGAGGAGGATTACTTTCCGCTGAAGGTATCTATCTTTTCTCAAACTGTCGTGCATAAAAAGTTAGGCCAGAGGTCTTGTGCGTGAAGGATATCGGTGACGAGGATAACTTCCCGCCCGAGCCAGGAATGTTGGCGAGACCGTACATTCCCTCTTCTGACTACATAACAGGAGTCTCAGACCTTCTTTACAAATTTCTTGTAAGAGGACCCTAGGCACGACAGAGATCTGTACCCCGGCCTGGGAGCTTCCTTTTACTTTTCAGGATTGAAAAAATTTAGTGTCTATCATACTACGCGGACTTCTCATCATCTATCTGTCGCAACTTACAATTAAAAAAATAAATGCTTTATATATCAGTCAAATGAGAAATTGACTCGAATGTTTCAGTTTGGCATATATTAGTTTTTGTAAGTGCGTGGCAGATATGGAAACAATTCCGTAGAAAGATGTCTTCGTGACTGAACCAGACTTTGAAAAGAAAACTCTAAGTGCAAGAAGGCCCGAAGGAATATTAGGGATGGGTCAAGTATGTCTAAATAGGTATGGTTAAAAACTAGGATGCGTCGCTATCACAAATTGCAGTTATCCAGGAAAACAACGGGAATAGTTTCCACTTTAAGTATATGAGGTTTAGCAACCTGTTTTGATTGAAAAAAGGTCGCTATCAAATTGGTAGACTCGCTGTAATGTTTGTTATAAAAATCTTAGTGAACAATAAAATCTAACACGGCGGGATGGTCGAATGGCAAGACATTTGCCTTGCAATGGCGAGGTTCGAATCACATTCAAGGCATTTTATTAAAAACTTATTTTTCTTGTTTTATTTTTATTTTGTTATTTATTCTTGGTGTTTTTTTAACATTGTATATATTTTTTCAATCAAAATCAACCAAATTGAATAGACATTTATTTATTGGCCCTTCTTTTTCTCGGCTTTGCTTGCTTTTATGCCTATTAAAATCTAGGTAAAATCTAAGTAGGAATTTGCAAACGAGTTGATGGTGTGTCAGCGTGGAAGCTCACGGATGAGATGTTGCCGGGAGCCTAACGAAACAATCTGTCTAAGTAACCTGCTGTCCACGTGTACAAAATCTTTGTTGATTTCTGTTGATTATTGAATTATAGTTAATCCTTGACCTTGAGACGGCTGACAAATGTTTCCTCTGCACTGAATTTAATGTCTGATGCATTAACATTTTCGTTTCTGAACTTTGTCACTAGATCATGTACCGACCCTTAAAACAAAACTAAATAAAGTAAAAACCGGTGCAGAGGTAATTTCAGTGTTCTAAAGCATATTCCAATTTAGCTTCCAAAAAAAACTTTGAAAGCTTTTGGGAAATGTCACATCCCTTAACCACAAAACTTGGTAGGCTTTTGTTAAAATTGATTTGTGTCTCCACTAAAAGTAAGAGCAGCTTAAAGCTTTAAAAGAAATAAAAGGGTGTGTTATAGAGCTTGATATTTGTAACTTTGGAGAAGCTATAGCGAGGGCGGATAAATTTTAAAATTATCATCTAGCTATGTCGAGTTTGGTTAAACTCCGCAGTTGCTGAAGCAAGCGCTAAGTTGCTCTCTTACCACGAATTTGGAAGGGTTTTAGTTTTAAAAATCTGTGTTTACAATATAAGTAATGTTTTTCAAAAAGAGCTTAGCCAAGTTACCGCTTTCCACTCACGGTTTCCGGTTCTGTTCGTCTCATGCTTACTCCATTCATTTTGTTTTAATATCAAACCTCAATTATCTCTGCATCAATAAACTTTTGTCGAATATTTCTACCCAACCTTCACTTTATCAACGCATTGTCCACAGAACTCTGTCTGCTATTTATGCGAATGCAACACATTTTCGATTAAGTGCACTCGGTCATTGAATCCCTTTTCGCTTTTTTTGCCAACTGTTCAGTTTTCACAACCTGCAGCTAAAAGCATTGCGTAATTCAATTTTTGTAATTCTTTTGTCCTAACTATTCTATCCTCGAAGGCATTGAAAGATGTCTCAGCGACCTGGCACACTAACTGAATCGAGGTCAATGGCCAAAAACAATAAAAGAAAGTGTCCCAGAGGCGCATTGGCTGAGGTTTCTGGCTCTGATTCGAGGCACGAGTGTGAGTGTGTCTGTGAATGGCTGCTGACCTTATAAATCATAATTTTGAGCAAATAAATCCTTCACGGACAATTTAACCTCCGCATTTACAGAGCCAAAAACTGCAACAGAGTCGCAGCCGCTGTAACTGACTCTGATTCCCTTTTTGTTCGGGGAGAAGGCAAGGGTGGGGGAGATAGCTGGAGCATTTTTTTTGTCTGCTGCCAAAGGCGAAAATACAATAAAAAGATCAACGGAAGTGCAGGGGTATTGTGTGGGTCTGAGCGTGTGTGTGTGTGTGCTGTGATGGTCTGCGAAAAATGAAACAATGTAAGAAATTGGAGTAGCTTTTGTATTAAAGTTGGAAATGAAATTAGCTCTGATGGAAAGAAAGAAATGTCATTTGAATAACACTAGGCAAAAAGGTCCAGTATCTTGAATGGTTGGTAGTGATTCTGGATGATTTTCGGGTGCTAAGCAAGACTGCGTTTTCAGAAATTGTCCATCACTTCGAGATTTTTAGTAATTTGAGCTTAAAGTTGCTAAAGGTGCCTATTTTGACCCTTTTTAGGAGCGTTTCTCGGGGAATCCATTCTATTGTTTGGACTCTCTTTGATACCATCGGAAAGTTTATTACAAATGACTAGCCAATTTTACTGTTTTAAGGACACTTTTTAGGAACATATTTTAGGAACATATTAGAGTCTCTACCACCCATTGCCACTTTGGGGCACCAGCAATAAATAGGATATTTTTCGATTCTTACACAAGTGCAAAAAGAGGTATATCTCCATTGAAAAAATCGCAGAATTGTTTGGGATAGTTCATTTTAAAGCTAAGGGGTGGTGCTTTCCGATGGTATAAAAGAGAGTCCAAACAATAGAATAGATTCCCCGAAAAAACGCTCCTAAAAAGGGTCAAAATCGGCACCTTTAGCAACTTTAAGCTTACCAAATTACAAGATTTTTGTGTTTAAACAATTGTCAATCTCACCTAGTGAGTTAGCAGCGTTGGGCAAGCCCTTGCTCCCATTGCTCCGAGAGTTATTTTTCGGCAACTGGCACTGCGCAGTCGCGCCTCGCTTCTCGGCGTCAGGCCGCACTCAAATCCATTGCGTTTCGGGTACGGCACCAGAAAGTCGGATGCAGTGTGCGCGATCGAGACGACTGCAAAAACCAATTTATGCAGTGTGTGTCTGGCTTGTCGACTTGAGCCTCGCTAATAAGGGTTGTTTTTTCTGATGCTGTTGTTGAACAACACCTAAACTTAAATTTCCTGCCCACCGCTGCTTAAAGCATTGACTGTAAAAAGCACAGAAGGCAGAAAATTGGCTGAGCTCTTATTGCTGTTCGAATGTATTTCTCATTTTTTCGCAAAACTTATTAAGCCAATTCAATTTTTGAATCAAGTTACATTTGAGAAAAACTTCTGTCTGATTTCAAAATTTTTGTATACGATTTCCTATGACTCCCAATCATTCCTACAACACAATTCATAACAGCAACATCTAAAATTTTTGTGTAGTCCCAAGATTTAAATTTTTTTGGATTTCAGGTAAGTAAAGGTATCAAGTGAAGAGGAAGTTTCTATTTTATTTTTTATTCCAAAGTTTGACAGATCTATTAACAATGTGTGGACCGTGCTGTGGACCCTGTGGACCTTGCGGGCCTTGCGGCTCTTGTGCGCCTTGCTGCTCACCATGTTGCGGACCTTGCTATGGACCTAATGTGTGTGGACCTTGCTGTGCAACTGGACCATGTGCAACGTGTTACAGTTGCTGGCCGTGTTGCTGAAACCCACCTGCAACACAATTGGAATCCAAAGAAATGTAAATCGCATTGCAAACTGTCAATAAATTAGGAATACAACACAATCTGCTAGGCTGCAAGCCCCAATTCTGCGGAAGGTTCATACTGGCCGCTGATTCGAAAAAACTGCAGGCTTAAAGCTTAGTATACACCTCAACATAGTAACTGCCAAATCAAAAATACCAAAAGTGGCAAATTCTTTTGTTTTGGCCCAGTGTGGCCAGTTTTAAGAAACATGCATACATACTAATGGTAGCACTGCCAAGTGTTTTAGTTCTTGATTGCTTGAGCTAAATAATGAACATGAACTGCAAACTTTTCAGAATGATTCATTTGATTGTGAACTTGACTCGAACAATCGGTTGATCGTGCATTTCGTTTTCTTGAGCTCATGTTCCCAACTTTTTTTTTGCCATTCTATTGGCGATAGCAAACAGATGACAGACAGACGGACAGAGTAGCCGGAACTCGAATCTAGGAACCAGGTACTGACACCCAAGGCTTCAGACGATCGAGGCCAAACTAGGAAATCCCAACATACTTAGTAACCCATCACATTAAGCATAACACATTGAAACTTTGGATAGGTGCTTAGGCAATCTATTTACAGCAACCACGACAATAAGAAATCATACATTTTTGTAACCCTGGATGCGTCAAGCACTCTCCAGGCCAGAGTTCGTTACAATACAAATTATTTCAAATTATCTTTCTTCTTATTTGGTCCAATATTTCAATCACAACGGTTTGACGGTCTCGGCCGCTACAATAAATACCCGCCACTTGCCTCTGTCTTGTGCGAGCTGGCACCAGTTGGTTAGTTAAAGCGCCCCAATGCCTTCAGGCACCTAATCTTTCCAACTTAGCTTTGGGCGTCCCAGCCATCTTTTTATCCCGAATTCACTCGCCCTCCGCAGTCGCTGCTGTTTTATGTGCTTGACTAGCTTGGACGGTTAATTTTCCAAGCCAGTTCAAGATCTAGATCACTCAACGATCTGGCAACACAGCGCGGCAGACGCAATACTCCCTACTAATGTCATTGTTCACGCTGTAAACGCCACAATTTGGAATTTTGGGGAAAAATGCAACCCTGTCGCTGTCATTGACTTAACAAGCCAGCAACAAGCCAGTTTCCGATCGTTCCTATGACAGCTATATGCTATGGTCATCCGATCCGGCCGGTTCCGACAAATGTGCAGCGTATGTGTACCAAAAGACTTCGTGCAAAGTTTGGTGAGGATAGCTTTAAAACTGACGGAGGAGATAGCATAGAAACATACGGACAGACGGATAGGGCTAAATCAATTCAGCTCGTCATGCTGATCAAGAATGTAGATACTTTATGTGGTCGGAGATGCTTTCTTCAATGCGTTACAAACATCCGGAGAATATTACAATACCCTCTGCAATGGTAAAAAAACTTTTTTGTTTTCAATTGAAACGTCTCCAAACTTCGTATTTCTTAGTTTACTATGCTTCCATGATTCCACCAAATTTGGATGAAATCGGAAATCTATATGGTATAGCTGTCTTAGAAAAGAATTGTCTGAAAAGTAGTCTTAGTTAGAAAAACTTTTTTCTTTTGCATGGAAATGTCTTCAAATAGGCAAGTATTTGTTTTATATGATCCTACACGATTCTACAAACTTTGGTCAAAATCGGATGACTATAGCATATAGCTGCCATACGAAGGATCGTTCGAAAAACTAGTTCTTGTGAGAAAAACTTTTTTGTTTTTAATGAAAACGTGCCTTACGTTAGCATCTATTTATTTTTATATACTTTTTCACAAAATCGGATGACTATAGCATATAGCTGCAGTATGACCGATTACGAAAAGGAAGTTCTAGTGAGAAAAACTTTTTTGTTTTAATTGGGATCGCCTCCAAGTTTCTTAATTAACAGTTTGTTTTGCTTTTCCATAATTGCACTAATTTTGGTCGGAAGCGGACATCTATATAGTATAGCTCTAATAGAAAAGTAAGGCCCGAAAAGTATTCTTATATAGAAAAACAAACTGCAAGGGTAAACAAAACTTATCCATGATTCCACTAAATCTGGTCGAAATCGGACTTCTATATAGAATAGCTCCCATGGAAAAGCAAACTGCAAGGGTATACAAAACTTTATACTAACTTTTTTTTATTTTTTATTTAGGAGAGGGGTGTGTGGAGAAACAATCGAGTGAAGAGCGTTCCCCGTCAATTTATTATATAAATTTGGACAATGCTCAACGCATCCTACATGTGGTGCTGTTATCTAAGCCGTGGTGTCTGTAAGTGCAGTCTTTCGAGGTCCCGAGTTCGAGTCACAGTAGAGGTAAGTAAAAATAAAAATAAAAAAAATAGTTCACAATAAATATAGTGGGGCTTGGTGTGGTTGCTTCCAACACCTCACCGCCCCCACCCAGTATTCCCAGACAAACCCTCCCCTCCCCTCATACCACAGGATTAAGCCGATCAACTTCATCGCCATCTTTTACGGGTCTACGAACTCCAGGTCCATAAATCTTCCGAAGAACTTTTCTCTAGAACACGCCGATCGCATCCTTCTACGCTGCTGTTAATGTTCATTCTTCTGCACATTATTGCAGGACTGTGATAATAAGCGACTTGTAAAGCGCAATTTTCGTTTTTCGAGAGAGGGCTCTACTCTTGAACTGCCTACTAAGCCAGTAGTAACATCGGTTTGCTAGAGTAATTCTTCTTCGGATCTCCAGACTGATGTCAATGTCGTTGGTAATCATCGTTCGGAGGTACACAAAATCCTGCCACATGCCACAAATTGTCCAAGACGCGTAGAGTCAATGCGCGATGATAGTAGGAACTTCGTCTTTTCCTCATTTACCGCTAGGCCCATTGGTTTTGACTGCTGCTCAATCTCTGGAAACGCCCTGATTACCGCCCGTTCGTTTTTGCTGATAATATCAATATCATCGACATATGCAAGTAGCATATATGATCCATCAGCAGATTAAAGAAGTTACACGATAAGGTTTCACCCTGCATAAAACCTCTTCTGGTTTCAAAAGGCACGGAGAGGTTTTTTCCTATTTTGACGGAGCTTTGTGTGCTTCTCAACGTCATCAAGCAAAGTCGAACGTACTTTGCTAGTATACCAAAAGTAGACAGGGCTTCAAAGAACTTTGACCTTATCGGTGTGGCGAAAGTGGCTTTATAATCAACAAAAAGATGTTAGGTGTTGATTTTTGTCTCTTGGGTTTTATCCAGTATTTGTCTTAATGTGAATAACTGGTCTTTGATGGATCTACCAGCTCTAAAGCCAAACTGATAAGGTTTTATCAGTTTGTTCATTCCCGGCTTTAGACGTTCACATAAGATACAAATTATCTTGGGACACTTTTCGCAGGCTAGTCCGGCTAAGCCAATTGTTGATTTCGAATCTCAATCCACATAATTCTGGTATAATATTCAGATGCATTTTTGTAAGCCCCATTCGCTTAATCCTGCTTACTTAACTTCCTATCCTGCTGATGCCACATAAAAATGCAAATAAACAATCATTCAAAAACGCTTGCCCCAACAATTTTTGGTTTAGATTTCCCCATGGTCCCAAAAAAATGCAGGTCAAGGCACAGGTATTTCCACAAAAACTCGTGCAAAAAATTCTACCTCTTTTATTTGTAGTTAATAAATTTATCCGACAAAAATTCATGCGTCGAAATTTAGCTTCGTTTGAGACTTTTGAATTGAAATTGAATATTCGCTGAAGTCACCCCCCGGCAAAACGGTGGGAGGGAGGGAGGGAAGTGGAGGCAACCACCAGAGTTAAATCAATCACTTAACTATTTTCCATACACTTTTCAGAGCAATTTATTTATCACAAAAATGAAATTCGAAATCAAATGGAATAAATGGAAAAACAATTGTGCCTGCAGCCGCAACAAAAAATACGATTACGATATCCATACCTGCATATATAAGTATGCATAAATATTTTGTTTTGTTTGTTATAAGACCAATATACCCATTGGAGAGTTATGTGAGCAGGGTTAAACTTACAAAAATGCACTTGAATATTAAACCAGAATTATGTGAATTGACATTCAAAATCAACAATTGATAGATAAAGTCGTAATAGTCTAACTTAGTATTCGCAAAATTGCCAACAAAAAAACAGACAAAATCATATAAGTCAGACGGAAAAACTCTCGATCCACCAGCCTATAAAGTTTCTTGATGAGATATAGCCTTATTCGTCTAACTAACTATGCTGAAAGTCTCCATAAAAGCGGATAGAAATCACGGTAGCTAAAAACTTAACAACTAAGACCAACTAAGATGTGAAGTGTTGGTATTTTATAGTCGGATAACTCGGTTCTAGTGTTTATGCGAAAGCATTCACCAAAACTGTGTGCCATCGCTTGTTGTTTCTTTGTTGCTTCAGTTTTAAATGTACATATTTTTTTTGTTTTGGAAAATTTGTTCGATTTTTGGCTTTTCTATTGAACTGGACAGCATGAGAAATTGTTGCCTTTACTGTTCACCGACACGACTTTGCACTAAGTCCATCAAAATTGGATATGATATAAAATTGTTGTTTCAATATTTTACAATTATTGGCGTTTTCCACTAGCCATGTAAATTCTTTAATCCATTTTATACAATAAACTTGGCATGGTTTATACCTTTCCCCTGTTGGCAAAGCATTTGCCAAATTTATCAAAAATTATTCGTTATCGAAATTTTGATTCCATGTTAAATGCAAATTTGGCAACATGTTCATTCTGCTTTCGTTTCAATTTTGATTTCTGTTACGAAATATTTCACATTTGTATTGTATATTTCCTTAAAAATTGCAAATTTTGATTTTGTTGTTTGGGAGTTCAGCGCGAGTTCGTTCCATGCCACTGAATAAATTGCGAGTACATGAGAGTTTTATCTGCATACCAAGCGAATTTGTTGCGTTGGTTGCGCCTGTGTTCGTTTATTAAAAATCATTGGAAATCATTAGAAAATAAAGTGCGCAGTCCCTTGGGCTAAAAATAGCCAACCAAATTGTGTAATTTTTTTTTTTATGTGCAGATTTGCCAGAAGGGTGCGAAAATAGGAAAGAGATATGCAAATATTCAATTAGAAAAGCAACGAATTTAAGTCACTCTTCTCTTTATAGACTAGGAATTGGAAGGAAGATTTTAAATGACACTTTAACATGCATGGCATGACACTAAAAACTAAAAACAAAACAATTATTGCTTCTTTGATTCCTTGTTTTCTGTCCGATCTAGTTGAGATTTTCAGCATTCAGTTAAATAGACTAATGGCTTATTTTCTCATCCTCCAACTAGCTGCTACATAAACTAGTAAGCTTATGTGACTGATTTTTCTTTAAAGAAAATGAGAAATCAGCCCTAACTTAGCTATATCTGATCAATAATCTTTATAAATATTTGCGCATTTAAGTGGGATAATCTCTTGTCCCGACTGACTCAACCCACTGTCCGGACCAGTAATCCTCGAGTACTATTTCTTGTCACAGACTTTCGTTCATTTATAATGGCTGAGCACACAATCAAAGAAAATTATATTCGGAAGTAGATGAAAATGCCCGGAAAAGTTTCTGAATAATTAAGAATTAAGAACTCGATAAGTGTTGTTGGTATATTCGATAAGTATTGCTTATTTCTGCCTATCGTGCTCAACTATCGTAAATAGCACAACAATAATCATCAGTCAATCTTTTGCGGGGAATTGTAAATAAGAAGCTAGCCACTTTCATCAGCAAGAACTTATGAATTCGGATAAAAATAAAGGTAAGAAAGTGTCTTGAGGTATTTATAAAGCTGAATTTGAACCCATTGTAGTAGACGTCTCAGGGTACACCGGAGAATTGTTTAAGGATGACCACGGCAGCTCCTTGTGTACTCACCAGTCCATGATGGAGCCGTCTTCTTCTTAGGCAAAGCGGCGACGTTTGGACAAGGCCGACAAGCTGATCGAAATTGAGGAGAAGAAGTTGGCAGTTATGAAGAGAAGCTGAGCAATCCGTCGATTTCCACAAAAATGTACTAGAGCTATTGAAGAACCGTAACAATTAAAAAAAAAAAATAATTAACGACCTGTTTTGATTTTAGTCAAAGCAAATGTAAGCAGGCTGAAGGTCGAGGTTTGATAACCTTGAGCCTGCTAACATTCACTTTGACTAAAATAATTATATTGGAAAATCCAAATAAAAAAAATGTAATACTTAACCCAGTAAATAGGTCCTGTATGTTTTTCTGTTTTATGGGCTGCTGAAATTAAGCCATCAGAGAACTGGCTCGTCAGCTCAAAGGTAGTCAGCCAAGAGGTACTCATCGGCATGGCCGATCAGCGCACACAAAAGTCCCAGAATCTCGGACAGGGTCTGCCATCCGCCAGGCGGGCTTAAAACAGCCATCGGCCCGGACCTTCTCCATTAACCACCATAAGATAGGGGTTATCTTTGGACCTTTAGATCGGCACAACAGTTAGACTATAAATGAAAAGTCAGACGTATGGCGGGAGATTTTGGGAGATCGAGGACGTCGTGGATTACCTTGTACAAAATCAAAGGTTTCTGCAGACGTAATCTGCATCATCGTAGCGTCATGTTGCTCCATCGTAAATAATAACATTGATAAATCGCATATTTTCATATTCCTTTCGTTTTCAATACATTTCTTGCTGCTCTCAAATTTAGCGAGTAACGCAACGTTGTGCTAATATAAACACCTATTCTGCGTTATTGCGGCGATAACGATTTCGATAGCAAACTCAGTGTAGTGTAAATTTCTAATAGATCTAACAATTTTTAAGTCATCAGCATACATTGAATAAAGCGAGTTTAGTAGTCAACCGATATCATTAATGAATGGTCTATATAGCAATGGACTCAGTAGACTCTAGAACTAGCAAACTATCGTTTGTGGTGCCATTCGATATTGTTGATAGGCTTAGAGAAACGATTCGATACTATCTATAGTATCGTCAGAATTTTGTGTTTTTTACTAAGCCTATTTAACTCCCATTTCAATTTGCAACAAAAAATTAAAAATTATAAACTATAAATCCATCTGAGATCCATTCCAAAGTATTATATATGTTTTAAACAAGTACCTATCCAGATTACTTCAAATTCTGACTTTATCGGCGGTGTCCCAGAAATCTCTTCCAACCCAAAACCAATTCTCGGGGTCCGAGAAATCTCTTTCGGTTGGTTTCAAGTATCTCGTGTTTTGTTGGTAGATTTTGGCAAACCAACCAATACACAAACCAGCCAGTACACTAACCAAACATTAGCGACTTCACGAACACACGCAATATATCACTGTTTTTGTACTAGAAGCATAATCTTATACACTCACCTTTCAAACTCGACTATCGAACTAGACTTCCGAAGAAAGCGAAGTTCTGGGACACCGACGAATTTCTCTAGCGATTTGCAAACCAACCCAAGCCAAAATCTCTAGAAATTGTCAGGAGACCCCCGTATATAACCTTGAACACTAAACATAACAACTAAAATTACTAAGAGATCCACGTATTTTTTTTGAGAACCAAAAGCATGTATACCTTACATGATTTGCTTTAAGCGAAGCCCGACTATCACTTATAATTAATCCAGTCTGTCCGAAATTTCTCTCCGATTCCATCACTGTGCTGAAAATAGAGAAATGTCCCTTATCATTGGACTTAATACTTATTCATATAACTTTCATGCAAAAACTTCCAATAGTTAAGCGGATCAATAACCTCAGTGTAATGTTTTATCGAAAAATATTGGCGTATCTCAACAAAGACGTCTGTTCGTTTGGCAAACGGATAAGTTATCGATCCGTTTTCGCTATCGAGAAAATGTCGAGAAGGATCCAAAAAAGAGTACCGAGAACTTACGTTTTGCTGCCAAAAATTCAGCGAATGCTAATACTTTTTCGGACCGAAAACGGAACACATTCTCGATAGTTTTGTATGAGAAAACTTCGAAAATAAGAGAAAATTTCGAAAAAATGTCGAAAACGGATCCGTTCGCAAAGTCGGGTGGGAAATTACATATACAGAAACTTATTTAGGAACTCGAATTTACTTTTAGGCTGTCGATATTTTTCTAATTTTCCTAAATCTTTTTGTGTACCTCGGGTACCCGCCCGACAACATCTCGTGTGTTAAGTTTCTCTAAAAAAGAGAAAGTTTCTAGAAAATGTCGAAAACGGATTAGTTCTGGAGGTCGATTGTCGGGCTCAGAAAAAGAACCGCAGCTCGTATAAACTACCCATACGAGCTGCGCTTTTTTTCTGAGCATTTTGTATAACGATGTACAAACAAATGTTAAGAATACTATCAAAACACGTTTCCAAATTAGCATGCGAAAGGACTGACGACCAGTTAAGGTTTGGCCCGATATGTTTATCACAACCGCTAAGCGGTCTATTAAGATATAAATTTTATAGATATACGTACTTAAATCCTGAAAAAGGAAACCAATATTCTTGAAATTAGTTTAAGCAGAGAGCTCATATATGAGACTAGCCTAAGTTTATTATTGTACCACTTTGTTCAACTAGTAGATAAGAATATAGACATAAATAAAATTCATCACTCACGAGCTGACACCAAAAGGTCACCCCAAGCTTCGAAATATCTTTCTCCACCTGGACCTGACATCTGAGTTTCGGTTGTCTCTTCCTAAGTCGCTCGCATTCCGTTTGTACACTCTTTTTGCTGGAGATGAAGTAACATGTCCTATCCAGCGCAGCCGCTGTTGTTTTATGCGCTGTACAAGCTTAGTGTCCCCATAGAGCTCATACAGTTCGAGGATCATTCGGGTGCGAAATTTATCGCGAACTCTTAGATCGCCATCTCTTCCGTTGCTGTTAATGTCCATTCCTCTGCGACGTTATGCAGGACTGGGATGAGAAGCGACTTGAACAGCGCAAGAGAGGGCTCTGCTCTTGAACTCCGTAACTTCGGCAAGAGTGATTCTTCTTCGGATTTCCAGACTTATGTTGTTTTCGCTGGTTAACATCGTTCCGAGGTGGACAAAAGCTTAACAATTTTAAAGTTGTAGTCTCCCATTGCCCGATATAATAAATACGTACTTCGTATTTTCCTCATTTACCGCTAAGCCCATGAGTTCTCAGTCTCTGAAAATGACCTGCTTACTGCACGTTCGGTTTTGACTTATATCAAGATGAAGTCCAAAGTTAGCAACGAAGGCCACAAACTTATAAAGGGAAATGGCTGTCTTAGGATGTCTTTTTGGTGTTTTGCGCGCAAGATGCCTTTGGAATTCCCAAACAGTTCTGCAGTCGCTGACATGGAGAGGCTCTTTGGATAGACATTTCAGGCTCAAGATCGCTGATGAGTGAGGATTTGATCCCTCATAATCAACCGATCAACCTAAAGCCTCCTTTGTTGTGGTGTGTGCCTCTGTTTAGACTCCGAGCCAGTAAAAACTGCAAGTTAACAGTATAAAGGTCATTAAAACAGTCATAAAAGTAAAGTATTGCATTAAGGGCACAAACATCAAGAATTGTGATGCCTATCATAAGTGGCAATGAGGTATTTACGATTCATTAAAAACGAATTAAAGCCAGAACTGGCGAGTACTAAATCTATTTTATCAACTACTGCTTATCTGGGTTAGGCCCATACTAATTATTTCATCAAGAAGAAGTATATCATGAGGCTGGTGAACATATCTCGGCACCATAGCCGAGGAATTTGGATCTTCAGTCCAAACATTTGATCCTAGGATCGAACATTTTGAGATGTGATTTTCCAAAGTTGAAAAATCCGCCACCCTGGTGGAAATTCTGGGCAATTAAATAGTATGCAAAATAATTAGTGATTTCATTTTCCGATATTGGAAAACCCGACCCCAGGGGGTAAAAATGTTTGAAAATATTTTGTATGGGACAAACAAAAGTTTTTAAGGGCCGAATTAAACGAATTTGTAAACTCTCTGGGCCAAATTGCCAGATAATTTTTCCAGTGGGAGGTTTTTTTATGTCAATGGGATCTTAAATCAAATCTCTGATACATTCCCCAGCATGAATCAAGCCAAAAGTAAGCATCTGTTAATACTTTCTCTCATCTGTTATCTTTTGACTGGATGAAGTAGCGACGGGTTCAACTAGCTTATAACACCTTTAGAATAGGGTATAAAAGCAAAAAGCTTTTCTTACATTTACTATAAATATTTTAATATTTCTTATTTTGTATATGTAGAAACTTTGAGGGTTTATAATAATTCGCCTCACTAACTTTATTTTGAAATTAAATTTAAAGCTGTTTGTATTGTTTTTTTTTAAATGTCAACTAAACCGCGCAATTTTAAATTAAAGTACACATTTCAACTAAGTGCCTTATTGCCCTTAAGTAACAAAGTTCATCATCGGCTGGCTAAACTTTTTGCCGCCTAGAGCAAAAAATAAAAAAATATTGTTTACCTTTTAGCGGCGGCGACAGAAATCAAATCAAAAAGCAAAACATGCACCGCCTGCTCAGTCGCAGTTCAAACACCCTAAAGCCAGCTGAGAATTCCCCCAAGACTTTGCCAAACGCGACCTTAGCATAAAGTTGCCAGCCTGCTGCTGCTGCCGCTGCTGATGATGTTGCTGGTGTTATGCTAAATTTAAAACATGTTGCGGTGGAGATTAGAATATGCTGATGATGATGACGAGGGGCGCCTGCCGGAGCTGCGACATGTTTGCTCATATGCGAGACATTTACATGCCAACATCTGGCGTGGCATATCACACGCGTGCGCGCTTTAATTAGCTCCCTGATGAAGGAGCTGACTGGGAAGGGGGGAGGTTGAATGTTTACGCATGCAGCTTGCATTTTCGTCTCGGTGAGTCTCTGTTTACTTCAGTCAGCCCCCGAGGGCACTTTTGTTTATGTGTGTTTAGTCATTTACACATTTCCAATTGCCAAAATGCTACGCAAATGTTGATTATTCGGGGAAATTGTTCAATAGCCGCACTCTGACAATGACTACAAATCAAATTTACAAACACTATTGCCAAAATGCCAGAGTCAAAACTACGCAAAATCTCCCAAATCCCTGGCTGAGAAATGTGTGTAAATTACATTTTGGTAAGCTTGGATGCCAGGTGGCAAGCTTTGAGATGAGGATGAAACCGCAAACAGGCACAGATACACAAACACACGCACACAAATTCAACTGAACAATTCTATAGCAAAATGCATTGCATTTGGTTTCTGAGATAGATAAGTATCTCACAGAATCGCAGTGCCAAGTATCTGGGGGGGACAATATTGCATCAGCAATTTCTTTCAGAAAAATTTAAAAGGTGAAATTATCCAAAACCCATGCGAGAGTGGTCTTAGAACTAAAAAAGTCACCGGATGAATCTCTAAGATGTTCGAGAGTTCTAACGATAAGATCATTGAAGACGATTTGAAACTATTAAACTCTTTTAGAGAGCTATTAAACTCTTTTAGAGCCTAAAGCAATGCTATCTTCTCTGGTTAAAACGTTGACTTTTTTTTGTAAACTTGTGGAATCTGTCTATAATAAATCTAAGTAGCTAACCCGCTATCAGTCTACCTCTAATCACTTAAGCTATTAAACCCGAATCCAAATCAGTATAAATTTTCCTTTTCCGACCTAGGGGTGGATTTCACAAATTGGGAAATATTTTACCTTGTTTTGTCCACCATAGACACGCAAAGCGAATTTTATTTATGTACCTCTGCTGAAAGCATCGACTTACTCGAATGAATGACATTCTCTATCTTGGTGGTGGACTTTCCAAAATTAGAGCTTACATACCCAATTTCATATGGATCGTAAAAAATTAGATTTGGCCTTGAACTAGGGTTGTCAAGATTTTATCGATATTTCGATATTTTTCTTTGATAATAATGGCTATTCTGATATCATATTTTTTGGGAGTATCGATATCAAACGGTAAAAAAACCAATATAAGAACCAGGGATTAATACCGAAACGATTTTCGGTTCCGGTACAGGTACCGAAACGACCCGAAATGAATGTTTCGGTAAAAGGTTCTATTTTGGTTTTTAATTATTTTGGGTTTTCAATGCTTTTCCAATGCTTCCCTCTACCTGTTAAATACTTTTGCGCATGTATAAAAACTTATTTCTTTTCAATGGAGGCTGCAAGGGTATACAAAACTTGGGCAGATTCGAAGTTAACTTTCCCCTATTTTTATACCATGTTCCCATTGAAAATGGGAAAAGGGGGATCATGAAGTTGTGCAAAAGTATGTAACAGGTAGAAGGTAGCATTTGCGACCCTATAAAGTATATATATTCTTGATCAGCATCAACAGCCGAGTTGATTTAGCCCTGTCCGTCCATGTGTCCGCCTGTTCGTCCGTCAGAGACTATAGGAGATGGAGCCATAAATTTTTGCACCTAGGTTGGTGTATACCAGATCCAAATCTAGTATGTTTCAGATTTGGAAATTTCCTCGGCCTCCCCCCTTAAGCGCAAAAACCCTCAGTGCCACAATTTTTAAGATTGAAACTTGAGGTTCTGCAAATATCAAGTAAGGCCAAATATCTACCTATTCTGAAAAGTACAATGAGATCGGACAAAAATTACCGAAGTTATTTAAGAATCAATTTTGCTTGTAGGAGAGTGGAGGGTCTTGCATAATGCAAGTTGCGTGGTGAGCTACCGAATGCGTGTGTGAGTGTGTGTGTTTGTGTATGGAAACACAAGAAGTTAAGGAATTATGATTACACATTATATGAAGAACTGTTTTTTCGAATTTAATTTTGACTTGTATATGTTATCGCAGTAATATTGTTGCATTCAATGTGGTTGAGTCCATACGACTTCTAAACAGAAAGAATAGCTTTTGAAATCTCTTACAATTCTGAGAACATTGTGGAGGACTCTGACCACCACTTTAGAATGTTTTCTTGGTTTTGAATATGTGTCCGTGCAAGTAAAATGTCTTTGAACTCCTGCAGCTTATTTGATACAAAAAACTGATGTGTTTTTATCAACAAATTTATTTTCTTGCAACATCTCATATGCATCAACTTCGTCGGCGCTTTCAAATAAGCTTTTATACTCTTTGCGGGCTTGGTGTTTGGTTAATCACTTTCACCTTAATTGCTCCAAGTGTATGTTTATTACTTTCCATCGTTGCAAACCTTTGCTGGTTTCCTACACGAATGGTAATGAAGGCTTGCAACGTATATCGGATGTAGTTGATCTTGGATTTCTTTTTGACCCCAAAAAGACCCCCTGTGTTTCAATAATCATAACTCCTCTATCGTTAAATGGTGTTTCAAATGGGATTCATTAAACGTTGGTCGAAGGAGTTTAATGATCCCTACACCTCAAACCTTCTTTATACTGGTCTAGTCCGTCCAGCACAGAGAAACAATTCTTGCTCTTTGCCCTTCGTGGCTTAAATTGGGACCCTAACCTTCGTTTGCCATCGTATTCCAGCTGACTCTTGCTTATCGATCTTCCCTCGCTAGCTAACCGTAGAACAGTCGAATGTGTTTCTTTACTTCATAAGTTAATTATTTGTAATGTAAATTCCTCTGAACTCGTACGTCGCCTTAACTTCTCTGTTCCATCCAGGCCAACTAGAAACTATTTACCGTTTATTTTGTCAAGATGCACAACTTATTATGCCCTGCAAAATCGTTTTCGGGTCTTGTGCCAAAATTTTAACCATCTTTATTACTTGCTCTCAACAAATCGCTCTCTCTCTCTTCTGCTTAAAAAGGTCCTTATATACGAGGGCCGTCCCAGAAATAGCCGACCTAACTAC
Organism: Lordiphosa collinella; assembly: GCA_018904265.1. Lineage (NCBI taxonomy): Eukaryota > Metazoa > Arthropoda > Insecta > Diptera > Drosophilidae > Lordiphosa > Lordiphosa collinella. The sequence goes on along the minus strand of JAEIFV010000449.1, from coordinate 230,618 downwards.
TAAAACACAAAAATTTATCATTTTTTTTTTCAACATGAGATCCTTTTAGGTCGATTCACTTTTCCCAGCGTTGTTCAATAGCTTCGATACCTTTTTTATACTCTGTTCCAAAGGAACATAGGGTATAATACGTTTGTGCAAAGCCATGTCCGTCTGTCTGTCCGTATGAACGCACAGATCTCAGAGATGGTAAGAGATAGAGGTTTGACATGTATGGGACTTATGCTTCTTATACTCCCCTCCCGCACCGCAAAACGTCATTTCTCCCACAGTTTTATAGATAGAAGGTTCGTTCCTTCTGGACACATTTAGTAATTGGGATTAATAATCGATCCGCCAAAGGAATGGTAGAGATCGGATGAACGGTTGTCGAGTTATAATGAAAAAAAAAACAATAATCGGCAGCACCGGTCGCAACGGTGATGGGCAGAACTTCACAGGAACAGAGTATGTTATAGTCGGGCCTGACCAAAGCATCTCCGACCACATAAAGTATATATATTCTTGATCAGCATGACGAGCTGAGTTGATTTAGCCTTGTCCGTCTGTCCGTCTGTCTGTTTCTATGCTATCTCCTCCGTCAGTTTTAAAGCTATCCTCACCAAACTTTGCACGAAGGCTTCTGGTACATATACGCTGCACATTTGTCGGAACCGGCCGGATCGGATGACTATAGCATATAGCTGCCATAGGAACGATCGGTCAAAAAACTAGTTTTAGTGAGAAAATTTTTTTTTGTTTTTAATGGAAACGCCTCCAAAGTACGTATTTCTTAGTTTACCATCCTTTTCCATGATTTCACTAAGTTTGGTCGAAATCGGATGACTATAGCATATAGCTGCCATATGAACGATCGGTCGAAAAACTAGTTCTAGTGAGAAAAACTTTTTTATTTTTAATGAAAACGTCCTTTTCATTGGCATACACTTATTTTATACTCTTTTACACAATTCTACAAAGTTGGATCGAAATCGGATGACTATAACGTATAGCTCCCATAGGAACGATCGGTCGAAAAACTTGATTTTGTGAGAAAAACTTTTTTGTTTTTAATGAAAACGTCCTTATCAATTTTTTTTACACAATTCTACAAAGTTGGGTCGAAATCGGATGACTATAACATATAGCTTCCATAGGAACGATCGGTCGAAAAACTAGTTCTAATGAGAAAAACTTATTTGTTTTTAATGAAAACGTCCTTTTTATTGGCATATTCTTATTTCATATACTTTTACACATTTCTACTAAATTTTATAAAGATCGGATGACTAAAGCATATAGCTGCAGTATGAGTGATCTGACGAAAATGAAGTTCTAGAGAGAACAACTTTTTTGTTATAAATGGGATCGCCTCCAAATTTCGTAATTAACAGTGTATTATGCTTTTCCATGATTTCACCAAGTTTGGTCGAAATCAGACATCTATATAGTATAGATCCCATAGAAAAGTAAGGTCCAAAAAGTAGTCTTAGTTTGAAAAACTTTTTTGTTTTCAATGAAAGCTGCAAGGGTATACAAAACTTCGGCCGAGCCGAAGTTAACTTTCACCTATTTTTTTTTTCAATGTTAGCGTTCTTAAATTTGGACCTTATTAGCCAGTAAGAAAGTCGGTGAAGCCTGACTATAATATTCTCTGAGCCTCCCAAAGTTTGTCCTGCAGAATTGATTGCCTTCCTTATAAGTACATCGACTGTCAATCATCCGAATTATCCTTTATCGGATCGATATAAACTGTAGAAGATATGACGTTTTTCCCTTATTACGGGGGATCCTGCCGATTAAACTTGGCGTTGGGCGTATGACAAAAACTGAAAATAGACTTAATCTGCCTGTAAGTATAAGAAGTGTATGTCCCATACATGTCGAACCCCCAACTCTTATCATCTCTGAGATCTGTTTGTTCAACGGACACAGACGAAGTTAATTTAACCTTCTTGTTTTTAACTTATTTCCCCCAAAAGAGAAAGCAAATGGAGTTTCTTTCACAAGAGAACCGGAGAATTATTTTCAGTCAGTCAGATCGGCTAGAATTCAACGACTGGCCTTGCCCTTGTTGGTTTCCCAAAAGTCGAAAATTATTTTCCTTCTTTAATCAAGCTTAAATCAAATCAAAATAGAGAATTGCCAAAGATTTTTTTCTATGGCCCAAAGAGCTAACAAACCGAATTTCGAAACGATTGGAACGAAAATAATTAGTGTTTTTTCATAAAAACTTTTCCGGTGCTTTTCCGACCCTTGGACTTGGAAATACTAGTGACCACTTTCTCCACAAATGGAAACTTTTACCTCTTACCTTTTGGGCTGTGCTTAGATTGCCATTCAGTCAGTCTGTGAATCAGTGAGGACAAACTCTTATATATCTGAACATAAATTGGAAAGAATGCCGAGAAGGTTGGCAACGATCGAGAATAATTATAGAGCTAGTTTGGACGAAGACTCAGTTATTATGTGCCGACTTATGAATTTAACACTGAGTTTATAAAAACTAGAATATTGATTGAAAATATCTTCGTTTAGATGCTTTTAAAGTATCAGAGATATCCAAATCCAATTGAAGTACTAACTCGAAGTATTTTAACAATTAACTTAAATTCACATTTATAGCAAAGAACCAAAAACCTTTTTCAAATTAACCAAATATGCCAAACTAAACATTTTTGCAAGCTTGCCAAATTGTTCTGCATAAAATTTAGCAAAATTAAACTGTCTGACCGTACTATAAGTAACTTTATCTGTACTCAGCTTATGGATTATATTAACCAATAAAATAATAATTTGCTTCAAATATTTGCGTCATGTTAATTAGGCCAATGAGAAAGCAGCCAAGTTGGAATTGTATAAAATAATGTTAAATGACAACTAATGGATTAGCCTGCCTGTTAAATAAAATAACAATTTAATGTCAATGTTAATGTTTACCGCAAATTTAAGTAAAATGTAAGTCCATTTTTTGGCAAGAAGACGATTACTTTTCATTACACCCTCGCATCAAATAAAAAAGCTTGATCTTTACCCAGCGACATTGATGGATTTCTGTAGATTTCTACCTACAAAAATGTGTCAAATACTTAAGACGAAAAATCAATCATTTTTAAACGCAAATTCATTCCATTTAAAATATGGCCCAACTCTCTCCTGGCGCCCTTTAACGCCCATTAAAGCCAGCTTAGACCGTCTTTAACCAATTGACCAAGAATCACTAACGAGAACTTCGACTTTTATACAAACTTGCAACTTGTCCTGAATACTTCATGACTGTGTTTCAGTCGTTCGTTATTCCATTCTTTAACTCAGTCACTCCGCACTTAAGCCGCAAAGCGGCCATTAGTCGGCTATCAGGACAATGCGTTAGCTGGCTGTCACTCCAGGACAAAATGATGCTCACGCACAACGTAAGAGCGATGCAAGGATGCGAGGCAAACACTGAAAAGGCTGTGCCACAGCGAATCCACTGGAGGACTTCTTGGGTGACTAACGGTATGCAAACTGCTTTGCCACTCAGTGGAAGCCACTTGAGCTGCAAATGGTGAGTGGAGAGACATGAGCCAGGCCATTGAGACGGGACTGCCAAGGGATTAGACTTCTTCAGGTTTATTATTAACGGTTTTAATTAACAAAAGTCTGACATAAAATTTATATGATGATGTAGCAGCTGTTACTGTAACGATTTAATATGTAACTGCCAAGAGCAGTATATGGACTCACGTGCGGAATCTTAAATTCTTGGATGATGGAAATGACACTTGATAAATTTTCCAAATGGTTTTCAAGGTGTTGAGGGTTAAGTCAATACCTTTTGACTTCACACGCACATGTGTGTGTCAATATGCCTTGGATAACGAAACCTTCTGATTACATTTCTAATGTACAAAAAGCAATTTTCCACTCATAAAGAAAACATTTTTTTCCCATTTTATTGGCCCTGGCATAAGCATAGTGTTGGCACTCCTGCTTTAAGTCAATCCCACTTGCCACAATGTTGTGGAATCCTATGTTAGAGTATTAAGCATTCACTGTTAAATCTCCTTCTGCCAAGTCATGTGCGTTTCAATAAGCCTCCAGCTAGCTGCCTAATTATGCCAAAACAGCATCTATATCTGTGTATGAGAATTTCATAGTTGGCCACACAGCTGAGTAGTCCTCCTGGGGGGTGCTCACCCAAAGTGTGGTTCGTTATTATAACTTCTCGCATTAATGCTCATACTATTTTGAGCGCTAGCCTGCCGGACTGGCCAAAGTGTTCAGCAGCCGCTTCTACGGGTCATTAGCTTTCAATTAGTTATTGTTAATTTGTCGTTTGTCATTGGGTGAGTTGGATGCAATATGCTTAAACACACAGACACACGGAGGCTTTTGCGGTGTTGCATATTTCAGGGCGATATATGGCAAGGATAAGAGGAGGCTGTGATATTAATTAGGACAGCCAAATTGGGGAGGTTTTCATTTTATGGTCTACGTTTTGGTTAGTTTCATAATTGCTTTGCCCTGAATATTGATTTGAAGGAATATGTAAATAGTTATTAGATGAGACAAATAATGCAGAGCCAAATTTGTCCTTGTAAGTCTAAATTGAAATTATTGCCGTCTCACAAATATGATACTAATTAACAAATAGGAAAGTTGGTCTGCTGCAACTGTAATATAGTGTACTTGCGTGAATATAATTTCATATAGGCAATGGAAATCAATATGATTTTTCTTCAATAAGACAAAATCTGCGAGCAAAGGTTGCTACGACAGGTTAAGACACCGAATGGGTCTTTCAAGCACCTATCAGGCTCTCCTCTCATTCCCTTTCTCCATCCTGTTTACGGCAAATTTTATTATACCATTGCAGAGGGTATTATAAAATCGATTTTGCTTTCACACAATTCCGCAAAGTTTTGTCAAAAGCTTATAAATTAAGTCATTCGTCACAAAATAAAGTCGGTGGTCAGAAAAGTTTCTTGTGTACTTAAACCTTGGCTCAGACGAATTTAGTTTTGCTTTCTCGTTCTCGTTTGGTCATCGTTATGTGGTCATCGTTATGTGGTCATCGTTATGTGATACAATACTTTCATATAAAAGGTCTTAGTTCAACCAATATTACCAAGTAAGGAAGCTGCAGTCGAGTGCCCCGAAAAACAAAATACCCTGTTCCCTTGATTTCGTGTGTTTTATCTTTACACACACACTACACCTACACATTTCTCCCTTCCCCCCCCCTATAAAAAATCACAAAAAAAAAAAAAAAAAAAGGCGGCCGCGCGTGATAACAAATAAAAATCACCCCCCTTTCCCCCAAAAACAAAATTTATTCCTATATATTCGGTGTTTATGGTCCGATTTTATGTGATTTCAGAATAGATAGATATTGGGCCTTACTTGATATATATAAAGTTTGGAAGGTCTATCTTAAAAATTGTGGCTCTGACAGTTTTTTGCGCTTAAAGGGGGAGGGGGAGGAATTTTCCAAATCTGAAACAAACTCGTATTGAATCGGGTATACACCTACCTACATGCAAAAATTTGTGGCTCTAGCTCTTATAGTCTCTGAGAAACACGCGTTCATACGGACAGACGGACAGACGGACAGACGGACGGACAGACGGACAGGGCTAAATCGACTCGGCTGTTGATGCTGATCAAGAATATATATACTTTATAGGGTCGCAAATGTCTTTCTTCTACCTGTTACATACTATTGAACCCACAACCTCCCCCTCTCCCTTTTAATTGGAAAAAGATAAAAAAAATAAAGCTATTGAACATCGCTGGGAAAAGTGTTGTTGACCTAAAAGGATCATATGTTGAAAAAAAAAATGATAAATTTTTGTGTTTTAGTAGTTGGGTCGGCTATTTCTGGGACCGCCCTCGTACAAGATGCGCGTGCTTATTTTAGATGCTTTTTTTTAAAAAATTTCACAGGAAGAAAACGAAAAGATATTTCGGTTTTTTTATTTGAAAGTTAATGAATGAATAAACATTTTTTTTTCTTATTAAGAATACATTTTTTTAGAATAGTTACTTCTGCTGAAAAGTTTCTAGTCTGCGAAAAGTGGCATGAAAAAAGTGCGCCCGTGGCGGCCGTGATTGGTGTCACTCCGTTATCCGAATTCAAAAAGGAGAAAAGATTCTAGTTTAGAATAGATGTAATTCTGTCCTGAACCTCTAATTTGGAAAAAGTTAATTTTTGACAAAATGGTGGCCCTTGAAAATGAAAAATTTTTTCCGGCCCAACTTGTAAATACATAAACACTGAACTGCGTTGTTGTTTCCGTAAACTGAAAAATGTAATTATGTGTATAGTTTTTGATTTTTGCTAAGCTCAAATGAAAATTTTGAAAATTTAGCGACTCGTTGACCGTTGGGTTTTACACTTCCTATTTACCCGTCTACTAATGTTCATGTATATGAAAGCGAATTGTTTTTAAATTACAATGCAGGCGGTGGTAAACGGAAAATGAAGATCGAACGGTCCAAAATGCATGGAGGGGTAAACCAAAGTGTCAAAAAAGTCGCAAAATTTGCAAAAAATTTTCTTAAGTTTAGATTATTATTTAGACCGTCAAATACGTAGAGGTGAAGATTGTGAGGGTTCGTTAATTCAATTTGAATGTTCGATAAATCAGATTTAAAATAATCGATATTCGAAAAATTCACATTAGGGGCTATCTCATGTACAAGCGCTATCATGCGTCCACAAATAAGTTGGCAGCCCTTGTCACTCAGCCATGCTATGTAAGCTGTCATCATGTCTTCCGCCTTCACTTTTGCTGTTACCGAAAACTTGAACTGACGCTCAACATTTGGCTGAGCAGAAATAATCATTTTCAACGTGATTCAAAGTCATAAGTGTTGCCCATCCGCCATCCAGGACCTGTTCACGATCGTCTTGCGCCAATACTTATATGGTTGGCCAACTATTTTCCTTGCCAGAACCAACAATTAAAATTGTCACCCGGCGTAACCTCAACTTTAGGTATGTTCTTGTGACCTAGAAGTGATAAAGACTTGTCTTATCCAGTTTTGCATTGAAGAAATTGCACTAGTGTGTGCTCCGGCACTTGGTCAGCTGGACCTCTAGGCACCTGTAGCTGTTGTCCGCTGTTGTCGCCTGTGCCAGCCAGAGAGTGTCTCAGTTCAGGGCTTGTTCCTGGGATTCTATCAGTGGTACCTACTAATTGGATTCTCTGCGTTTGGACTCAGCCCTAGCTGGATCATTGGATATTTTTCTTAGCACGTGGCACGTGGGCGTGATGCTGCGGCTGCTGCCAGGGGCGCTACCGTAGCCTTGGCCTCAACACCTGCCCCCTGTGCGCTGCTTTCCTAACCCAGCAGCATTAAATCTTTCGCTGCTGCTCCTGCATTTGGTAGGTGAGCTGCCCAAATAGTGCTCACCGTCAACGAAAAGCTGTCGCCGTATATACGACACGCCTGCATTGTAATCACCTCAAGTCAGGGCTTGGCCACGTGTGCACGTTTCGTAACCGGACTTTAACGCAGGATTAAGCGAAGGATCACTATACCGTAGTATCGGTTTGTTGAATTTTGTGCATTTTGATATCCCTGCTAGTGGAGGAATTTCGTCTTAAACTTGTATTTTCCTAGGTCGAACATACTGCTTTTGGAAGTTTTAGTTTTTGCCTCCTTTTCCCCCGACAGCTTCCACGATCATCAGGCCTGCTGACACCGATGGACGCTGCAGTAAGTACGGCATAACCGACCCTAAGTAAAAGCTATTGATAAACCCGCAAAAGCAGTTTTGAACCATGGCCCATTAGGTCTGCCGCTTAACGGCTCAAGTACTCTTGTACAAATATGTTGGGGAGTTCAGAATGCACACTCATAGTTTGATCAAAAGTCTTCTGCGATTTCATTCCTGTACTAATATGATATTGTTTGAATATCTCTTCTGTATTTCTATACCGAATTTGGATTTAAGAGGATTAATCTAACGAAAATGAAATAAATGTTCATTTAAAGGGATTCCATAGCAAGTTTACTAGCGTCTTGATTTGGGCAGATCCATATAATCTCACAAGGTTCTGCATGGTAGGATGGGTATAGAGGGAGAGCAACAACATCTTAGTTCTCCCCTAAATTGTAACATTTCCAAGATCTGTATTCTATGGTTTAGCCATTCCTTGAAGCTCTGTCTCTTTTAATCTGTAGCGCATGATTGGGAGCGCCACCAAGACCCCCACTTTCCCTGAGCCTATCCGGCCAAACGTTTAGACAGACCGTTACAAGATCGAACGCTTAAAAATATCCCGATTAATTGGATTCCCAGTCATAAATGCATAAGCAGAACCGAAGTGTCGGATGATATACAAAAAATCTAGAAACGGGGAAATAATGAGCCAGAAGTACCCTTACAAGATCAACACACATTAATAATAATATGATAGTATATTTATGTCCCTTATTGATTGATCTTTACGAAATTTGACAGTATGTTCATATCTACCAGGAAAGAATCATAAGCTATGTATTAAGTGAACCGGTGCGAAAGCCGATAAAAACGGTTTAAAAGTGGTTCAGATCTTCATCTTTCATTTACAAAATTTATATTTATGTTAATTATTTGAGTGTTAGACGTTTTACAAGTCTCAGTAGTTAATTCGTAGTACGATAGAATTTTTCCCCAATGTAAAACGGTTAATATCAATTTGTAGCCACTTGCTTATAAGAATCGTATTCAAAAATGCAAAAGGACCTGGGCGACGCCAGGTATTCAGCTAGTTGATTAAAAAATAGAGCAAAATTTCACAAATAAATGGCAAAACACCTAAGGTCGAATAGTGTGACCCACCCCCAGGGAATTCAAAAATATTAAGAGCTTCAAATTTCGTACTTTTACTGACATTCGTACATGAAAATGGGCTGATATTTGTACAAAGAGCCTTTTTTGAAAATGTTTATCTAAGTATTCAGATCAAGATTGGTCGTTCAATCATTTGGTTAGTTATGGAGAGAAGGAGATGCATCAAGCAGATGTTTATAAATATATCAAGAAAAGCACTCCATTACCTAGTCATTCCCAAATAATCACGCATATTTTGTCTGACTCATTTGTCTGATCTCATCGGACGTTTGCATTCTATTCAATTGTGTTCCTTTGAATTGATTCTTTTTTGTAAAGATACAAAAACATTTATAAAGTAAACTGGCTGAAATTTTGACAGCAATTGCGTTAGGGAACATATTAATGAAACAGAGAATATTAATTTGAAGGCCGTCTGCTTGTTTACATAAATGGGTAGATGTTTTTGCATTTCATGGTATTTTATTTAACAAATTTTGTAGTCTCACGTTTGCGGTTTTACCGCTCTTTAGCGCAATTTATACATCCAGAAGTGTTTCCTCCTGGGCGACAAGTCATAGTCATGCTACCCATCCACACACGCACATGCACGCACACTTTTACACGTTCCCACGCACATTGGGCCAGCGAACCGAAAATTTGGGCAAAAGATTGAAATTGGTTTTTGTTTTCAGCTGGGCATTTTTTGCAATCATTTTCTTTTATTTTTAAACTCTGACTTGTTGGGCAGAAAAAGTCAATACTTATTTTGTGTACAATATTTTCTTTATGCGTCTAAATAATTTGGTTTTCTTTAATAATATAACAAATTTTCAACTTTGCTTTGGACAATTTCTTTCTATATCTAAGGGCGCGGGCACACATGCGGTTGAAAGATGAACTGACGGCAGAACTTAAGGCGGATCTTGAACAAAATCACACACCGTGCATGCAACTGTACACAACAAGCACTGGATTGGTCTTTAAAACTAATTTCTAAGCTCTGCTTTGCGAAATCAATCAAGTATGTTTTTTTATTTCTCAGCCGTCAGTTCATCTTTCAGCCGCATGTATGCGCGCGGCCTAAGGGAAGCTAGGTTTCATCTTCATCAGCTCCAACTAGTTTTGTTCAAAATTTGTGATTTCTGGCACACAGTAAAATGCTTTGCCAACAAAATTGCTACACAAGCGGGCTTGTTGTGTCAGCCCTCGTCTGCACGCGTGTATATGATATTTTTGTTTATTTTGGTACGCGCGTGGCAAGTGCAGCCAGTAAATGTGGCATGCCACCAGGCAGCAGCTCCTGATGGAGGCACGTACCACTTCCAATTGCCGGCCCTGCAGCTAAATGCAAAGACGGGCAAAGTGAGCGAAAAGATGCTCAAGTGAAGGCAGCGCTGAGGGCAATAGGGTTGTGCACTTGTTGTCATCATCATCATCATCATCAGGGGCAACAGCGGGAAACTGCATAAATAACATTGGCATAGGGGAAACGCAGAGACCACATAGTTGCTCCGCTCAGACTGACTGACGATGATTATGTAGCAAAGACACCAAAATCCACCCCTCCAGGCAGTCTGATTGACTGGCAAAACAGAAACTGGTTGTTTCCCTACATGATTGATGTGCGCTAGCTCAATCTAAATTCAAATCAAAGTGGACAGATTATGCTAATACCAAAACAGCGTCCAAAAGCGGACTCTTCATATTTGCGAATCAACAGTTTAACAGGCACGCCAGCCCCAAAGTCTTTTCTCAGATTGTTTTCGCCGGATGAAAAATTGCGTTTTAATTAAAAACGCTCAAGTGCACTTAAGTGTGTGCTTTTCAGCCACGTCAACGATCAGTGAGGGGCAGCAAGTGCACACCTACAACAGCAACAAAGAAAACAAACCGTAACAACAACAATTAAAACAACAATAGCCCCATGAGTAAAAGAGAACTGCACTAAAAGAATTTAAGGGTTACAACTAAAGTCGGTTATTGAATACACTTTGTGACGTAATTTTCTGGATTTAAGTTGCTCACCAGTCGCACTCTCAGCCATCGTTCCGCAAGCCACTAAAATCCAAATAAGATAATAACTAATGATAAAATAGGGGAAAGTTAACTTCGGCTTTGTATACCTTTTGTATACCCTTGCAGCTTCCATTGAAAACAAAAAAGTTTTTCTAACTAAGACTTCTTTTTTGGACCTTTCTTTTCTATGGGATCTATACTATATAGATGTCTGAATTCGACCAATCTTGATGAAATCATGGAAAAGCATAATAGACTGTTAATTACGAAATTTGGAGGCGATCCCATTTAAAACAAAAAAGGTTTTTCTCACTAGAACTTCTTTTTCGACCGATCATTCATACTGCAGCTATATGCTATAGTTATCCGATTTTGATAAAACTTTGTGAAGTGTTAATGTATAAAAAAAAGAATATGCCAATAAAAAAGGACGTTTTCATTAAAAACAAACAAGTTTTCCTCACTGGAACTAGTTTTTCGACCGATCGTTCCAATGGGAGCTATATGCTATAGTCATCCGACTTCGACCAAACTTAGTGAAATCATGTGAAAGGATAGTAAACTAAGAAATATGTACTTTGGAGGCGTTTCCATTAAAAACAAAAAAGTTTTTCAACCGATCGTTCCTATGACAGCTATATGCTTTAGTCATCCGATCCGGAAGCGTATTTGTACCAAAAGACTTTGTGCAAAGTTTGGTGAGGATAGCTTTAAAACTGACGGAGAAGATAGCATAGAAACAGACAGGCGGACAGACGGACGGACGGATCAAGAATATATATACATTATGTGGTCGGAGATGCTTCCTTCAATGCGTTACAAACATCCGCCCAATTTTTTAATACCCTCTGCAAGGGTATAAAAAGGAGAAATCACTTTAAGCAATCATGTCAAGCAAGCTAACTGCTCGGATATACGGATTTAATTTCTTAATCGCATTTTATAAATGGCTGTTAACATAGCTGAAAAGCGATTTTGAATTTTAAAACAAAATTAGCTACACGTTTATCCCCAAAACGCTTTCATGAATTTTGTTTAAAGTTTTGGTGGCTTTTCAGATAGAATGATGCGAGTACCCCTAAATTCCTAACCTAAATTTAAACATTTACTTGGGCATTTTTAATCAAAGAACAAGGAAACTAAGTGACTTTTGAAAAACTTTCCCTTCCCAAAAAAAGGAGAGAGCGTAAGTTTAATTCAGTCTTGCCCGACTTCGATATACCCGTTACTTAGGGGAATTAATGTTGTATAGCCTTCCTTATGTCAGTTAACAGAGCATTAACATTAATGTGAACATTTCAAGACATAAATGTGAAGACATAGACAGACAGACATGGCTATATCGACACAGCTGTTCATGCTGATCAAGAATATATATACTTTGTAGGGTTGGAGATACTTCCTTCTGCCTGTTAAATAAATTTACACGACTTTAGTATACCCTTTTTACTTTAAGACTAACGGGTATAAAAAGTCTAATTAATTACGAGTTAAATCTAAATACAAACAAGTAAGGGAGCTGTAGTCGAGTGCCCCGACTACAAAAAAAACCCTGTTCCCTTGATTTTGTGTGTTTTCCTTTACCCAGTCAACCAAACGCTCGCAAACGATATCCCAAGCGAGTGAATGCGTGAGTTAACCCGGCAAAATAAAAATCATGTGTGTAAGTTTGTGGCGTGAAAGTATCATTTACGATAGTGCAAGCAATACGGTTAGCGTAGCTTTAAGCGGTATCTTTTGCGAGACTTTTTGATAGTACTTGCGAGTCATTTAAAATATTTGTTTTTATTTAAAATAAAAAAAAATATATGAGAGCTCGTAGTGTCGCCCCCCCCGACCACTGCTGGGACTCGAACTCAGGACCGCGGCACCCTTCACGAATGACGACATCTAACACTCCCGATACTATCGGGTGCACGTGACGCTGGCGAAATGACAGTGAAGAATGAAATCAACACGCCCGGTGGTGAATGGCAAGACATTGCCTTGCGACGGCGAGGTCATGGGTTCGAATTAAACTCAAGGCATTAAATTAAAACCTACTTTTCTTTTTTTTTTTTATTTTTTTTTTTATTTTTGAGTTTTTTAATATTGTCTATATTTTTCAATATTTTTACATGCGCTTTGGTCCCAAACTCGATATTTTTCGTAATTACCAAAATGCTCATGCTGGCTCGCTTTTGAGCTCGCTTGCGAGTGCTCTGCGTTAATAAAAATGAACTCTCATTCCTTGCTTACATGCGAGCTCATTTGTGAGCATTCTGCGATACTAGCAAAATGTCGCATGCTGGTTGGCTGGGTACATACATACACACTCACGCATGCACAAGCTCCAACATACACACAAACGCATGGCATGCTGCCGCGCGCGATAACTGACAATGCAAGACCCCCCTCTCTCCCACAAGCAAAATTGATTCGTATATAACTTTGGTGTTTATTGTCCGATCTTAGTGATCTTTTCATAATAGATAGATATTGGGCCTTACTTGATATATGTAAAGTTTGGAAGGTCTATCTTAAAACACAGTTTTTTGCGCTTAATGGGGGCAGGGAGTGGAATTTTCCAAATCTGAAACAAACTCGTTTTGAATCGGGTATACACCTATCTACATGTAAAAATTTGTGGCTCTAGCTTTTATAGTCTCTGAGAAACACGCGTTCATACGGACAGACGGACAGGGCTAAATCGACTCGGCTGTTGATGCTGATCAAGAATATATATACTTTATAGGGTCGCAAATGTTTCCTTCTACCTGTTACATACTTTTGCACAACTTCATGATCCCCCTTTTCCCATTTTCAATGGGAACAGGGTATAAAAATGAGGGAAGAAAAAGCAGACGTAACGATTTCCTTGCACTTCACATTTTTCATGACGCACTTAGAAAAGAATTTTTGCGCTTAACAGCACATGGGTGGACTCAATATAAATGGGGTTTATTTTGCGCAATTTGCGCGATTTACGCGATCTTATTCTACTTGAAAGTCATCGATCAGCTGGAGAAATTATAAAAGTATAAAATTGCAAAAAAATGGCAGAGAAGCCAAAACGAAAGGGCCGCATATAAGTGTTTTTGCGTCAAGAAAAGCTTGCTATGATATTGGCGGTGAAAGACCAAGATGCCATTTGGGATTTATCACACCCCAGGCATTCGGACTAAAATTTTGCTAACAAGGCTTAGAGTGAAGAGGCTGAGCCTGTTCAAAAAGAAGGTATGTAACATACGTGAAAGACTAACACTTTAATTAAGTTCAAATTTTTCAAGACCGAATGACAGGGTATACAAATAGGAGAAAGTTAACTTCGGCTCGGCCGAAGTTTTGTATACCCTAGCAGTTTGTTTTTATACCCTTGCCGAGGGAATTATAAAATTGTGCGGATGTTTGTAACGCATTGAAGAAAGCATCTCCGACCAGATGAAGTATATATATTCTTGATCAGCTCTACGAACTGAGCTGATTTAGCCCTGTCCGTCCGTCCGTCTGTCTGTTTCTAGGCAATCTCCTCAGTCAGTTTCAAAGCTATCCTCAACAAACTGTGCACGAAGTCTTGTGGTACAAATACGCTGCACATTTGCCGGTATCGGCCGGATCGGATGACTATAGCATATAGCTGTCATGGGAACGATCGGTCGAAAAACCAGTTTTAGTGAGAAAAACTTTTTTGTTTTTAATTGTAACGCCTCCAAACTTCGTTTTTCTGAGTTTACTATGCTTTTCCATGATTCCACCAAATTTGGTCGAAATCGGACATCTATATAGTATAGCTGTCTTGGAAAAGTGGGGTCTGAGAAGTATTTATAGTTAGAAAAACTTTTTTGTTTTCAATGGAAATGTCCTCAAAACTATGATGTATTTGTTTTATATGCTTTCACACAATTCTAAAAATTTTGGTCAAAATTGGACGACTATAGCATACCGATTTCCTATGACAGCTATATGCTATAGTCCGACTTCGACCAAGTGGAAATTTTATAGTTTGGGACCGACAAAAAGACTTCAGGCAAAGTTTGGTGAAGATAGCTCTCAAACTGACGGAAGAGATAGAATATATACTTTATGTGGTCGGAGATGCTTCCTTCAATGCGTTACAAACATCCGAACAATTTTATAATACCCTCTGCAAGGGTATAATAAGACAACAAACACAGCTCATCACTGTAGTTCAGCTAGTGTCAGGTCACTACCAGTCCTAACGAACTTATGCATCACTGAGCTTCAGTCGCGTCTTTACCGTCAGGTAATACATCACAGCGGTAGTCTAGTACTTGAACTAAAGAGTGCACCCATCACCACACTAACGAGTGGTAATGTAGGGTCGTACCGATCGGTAGGTTTTTCGGACATTTTCGTACAAAATTCGTTAGGCAAATACTTGGCTGGTGGTTGGTCTGGTGGCAAGTGCTCACTACGAAGAGTTAGGGCATTGGTTAATGCCGCACCGGTGCAGCTGAACTACAGGGTTGTTCTCGGCTTGAAAACTAATTTTAGTGACACAAGCTTGATTGTTTTCAATTGAACAGAATTCCAAATTGGCTTATCTATTATTTGTTTCAACATATTTCTACCTAAATCTTACCATCATTTGTTCAGATCCAATTACTAACTTTGTTCATCCAGCGAAAATGAATTCTTATTGTTATATAATTTAAGGGTATAGAACTTTCACAGGAGCAAGCTTGACCTTTCATCTATTTTTTTAATTAAAAATATTAGTGAAAATTCCAACTCCATTTTGTGGGTTGAGGTAGTTTATAATGAAAACAATTCAAGGTAAATATTATTTAAAGTTATATATTCCAATTTAATTATGCACTCTTTCCATTTTGTGGAGCCACACAGTTCGCAATATGCTTGCTTTTCAGACATTTTAAGGGGGGCGATTGTTTATCTTTAAACTCCTGTTTTTGCTGAAATGCTCCGCTTGAGTTGTTGCCTGCTGCTTCAGGTTGGCTCTTGCAAAGGCAAGGAGTAGGCATTAAACATCGGGGGGATACTGAGAAGCTGAGGGAGTGAGCCTGCAGGAAACAGGATATGACATATTTAATGCGTAACAGATGCACAACTCTGTTTTCGGCTGCAGTGCTGCTTCCTTTTAAAATTTCATTTCAATTTTTTGCCCAGCGCTGCAACTGCTTTTGACATAATTATGAAAATCGCCAACCAGGTAAAACCCTACATTTGCATAGCTTATAAATATGCTGGAGAAAAGGTGCAAGAAGGTGCAAAATAAAGTATGATAAAATGCTAACAATAACAAAATTGTTAATTGAATGCAAATGGAGGGGAAAAGTTATCATAGGAAAACCTTATTAATTAATGCAGAGTGGTCGAAAAAGAAAAATGGGAAAAATGGTTGTGATTAGATTCAAGTATTTAAAAATTATACAAAAAAATGTATGATGGAATAGCAATAAAATGCAAAATTGGAAATGCGAAAAGAAATAGGAAGAGTCACAATTGTTGAGCAAAAACGGACGGAAAGAAAACGCTTCACGGAGGAGTAGTAAAAGGAAAAGTAAAATGACTAAACAACCGGACACAATAAAATCGTTTACTTTAAAGACATCCTGAAGAAGGTGCGACTTGATGTTGAAATGCAGAGAAGAAAATTTTAAACTATTTTATTTTATGTTTCCAATAATGCTCCAAGAATTTCTTATAAATTAGTTGAACAAAATTTATATTTAATATGCCCTAACTCTGTTTGGTTTTATTAGCTTTATAAGCTTAGTTTAGGCTCGCGTGGTTTTTGAGTCCATTAAGTTGGCCCTTGGTTAAAACAGCCATCAAATAGAAACTGTGAAAAGGCTATGCTTATTCTGCGATTTATCTGGGAGATATCAGCCATAAAGTATGAGCAGTGGAATATCTGTCTTATATTTACTCTTGTTCCACTGCACACTGGACGGAAAGCCCGATTTTTTGGCATAAAGTCCAAAAAGTCATGAAAAGCTTTTGTGATTTTGATTTTATATATTGAAAATAGATATTCCAAACACACTTAATCGATAAATTAAACAAGTAGAGTTGCGACCCTGGTGTTGTACCAGGGCGTCAAAGTCAAACATTATATCAGCGCTTTGTTTACATTTGCCACGTGCGAAAGTTTTTAAAAGTTTCAAGCTGTGTAATTTTGAACAGTAATTATCTTTAAATTATACTTAAAATGGATAATGAAGAGCAAGCTATGTTTAATATTAATCCCAAGTAAAAATTGTTTAATATGTGTTATTTGTTGCTTATGTGTCTTGTGTTGTTAAACCGATTTATGTTGAAAAGTTTAACCCAGTGTTCGTGAATTGTGGAGTAGAACTAGTTCCCTGCCAAAAGTAAATATGTCTCTTTTTGAATGGAAATATTCAGTTTAAGAGAATAATAATTATCATTGCGCAAATTTGCGCGTTTTCCGAAACATTGAATGTATTGCAGCTACTTTTGTCTTCAGCAATTTTCAGTTGCTCGAAGCATGGAGCAACAAGAGGACAGAAGAGGCAATATCTGAGTGGATTTGCGGTCAAGTCGGATTGGATGATGATGACCTAAACACGAGAGCAAAAATTAATCAAAAAGCCAAAAGTTTTCACAATTGCGTGCGAAAATATTTGCCAAAATGTGGCCGAAATGTTTCTAATTTTAAAATGAAGCACTCACAGTGGCTTTCGTTGGAATCGTCAATTGAACTGGGTCCTCAAAGACATGCTACAAATGTTCAAAGTAAAATGGGACGTCCCCATCTAAGATTGAAGTGAAAATTGGCTGCCGATTTGGCAATGCATAATCCCGCACCTCTTCTGCTACACGCGGCAGCAGTTTTAGCAAAGAAATCCAACGATACGGATACGTCAATAGTGCTCAGGAAATGTATGCAAGACGAAGAAAGTCCCAGCAATATAAAAAGAAAAAAATATTTTCATCTGATCCAGTTCCGCTTACACCACATGAAGCTCTAGCTTTTTTACTGGAGAATTCTTTTTCTAAAAAGCAGTATAATAGTATACGAGAGATGGGAAAAAAACATTTTTGTGATATTTATCCTTCTTATGAAAAGGTACAGCATGCCAAATTAGAATGCTGGCCCAAAGACCCATCCTCATTAAAATATATGCCAAAGCCTGGAAGTCTTCAGTATGGTATTAGTCCACTCCATGCATGGATACGAGTCTTTGAGTTTGTTTTAAAACTATCTTACAGAATGAATTTTAAAAAATGGCAAATAAGAGGTGAAAATGACAAATTGAAATTGATGAGTAAAAAACAATATATACAGAAGAGACTTCGCGCTGAAATGGGAATACTGGTAGATCAGCCCAAACAAAATGGTTTTGGCAATACGAATGACGGAAACACTGCGAGAAAAGCATTTTCTAATCCAATCCTTCTGGCATTAGTATTGGAAATTGAGTTATTTATTAAAGAAAGGTTTCACATAATTTTAATTGCAATTTCCTGTGAATTTCCGATTAATCATGTAAAATTTCAACAGTTCTGCAAAGAAACTTTTACATTTTACATAAATAAGTGCTCATGGTTTCCAATGTCCCCAACCGACAAATAAGATTTTAGTTCATGCATCCCAAATAATTCAAACTTCTGTTATGCCTGTTGGATGTCTAGGTGAAAACGCGTCAGAAGCGCGAAACAAATTGTAAAGCGTGATAGGCGGTCACATGCTCGTCAGAATAACAGGCTAAACAATTTAACGGATGTTTTCCAAAGATCTATCGACTCATCGGATCCTCTATTTCAAGCATTTTTTAAACAAGAGATCGCATCAAAACAAAATGAAAGCATTACCAAGGCAGTCGTGAGGAGCTTTTAAAAGCACCCGAATTTTATTGTGATCAAAACAACAACGATTCTCCAAGCGATGACAACGATGATTTAGAATTTAATTTGTTTCCATACTCATTAGATGTTGAAGATTTTTAAGAATGTATAATTTAAAAAATATTATAATAATATAAATTTAAATAATATATTGTGATAAATTTGAGAAGAAAAATGAAATCAAAGAGCTTTAAATCAAAAAATTACTATTTCACAACTTTTTTCTTATAGGGGCGGCATGAGTGGGTGTGGTCCAATCTGTTTCAAATTTTAAACAGTTACTACACACACTATTACTAAGAACTGTACAAAGTTTCAACTCTCTACCTTCAGGATTAGACTTTATGCCAAAAAATCGGGCTTTCCGTCCAGTGTGCACTGGCACATTCTGTAGGTCAGTCACTGGATGAGCTAAATGACCTAATTCTCATGATCAAATCACTGTTACTAAATTTGACATTCGCACGGGCACTTCTAGCTTTTTTCTGCTAAAAGGCTAGACTTTCTATCGATAAGTCCAAGTGTCATCAATAAAACAGCTGATTGAGAGTGGAAAAAGTAAGCGGAAAAACTTGAATACTTTTTAAACAATAATAAATGATTAGTTTAAATAAATTATTATTAATAATATTTGTTTATCAGATGAATAGAACCCGAAACCGAAGAAATCAGAGGAACTAGCATCTAAATCACAAAATTGCGGACAAGCAGAAAATGCCGTGCGGACGAAGATGGACAATGTAACCCGGAAATACAAGTAGAAGAAGTAGTATTTGTTTACTTAATGGCTTGGCATTGTATTGCCGTCAACCTAAAAAATTTTTTTATAATTCTTTATAATATAAACATTTAACTTATATAAATTAATATAAAAAACTTGTCTCATGGAAATCAAAACATTTTTAAATTTAGTTTACATTACACACACAACATCGAAACTGTTTACAAAATATTTATCACTCTACTTAACAGCATAATATAGCACAGCAAGACGATTCACTTTCTTCAGGTTACTCCACCCACCTTCCCCGCTCGTCACGGAATAGTGGATCTTCCACCCTCCAATTGTAAATTAACATATTTCTAGAATTGACACGTTAATATCTGCTCCCTATATTTTGTTGCTTGCGCCAGGAAACGCCCAAATGTATTCCAGTTCGTTCCATTCAAAATATTGAACAACTCCTCTGTTGTCAGCACCGATTTTCCCCATGCGTTTACTCTGATCTCGCTTAAAATTGGACATATTGCACAAAAATTAAAGATATCTTCACGTACCCTTAAGTTGCATAATGTGCAGTTCTCATTTGCAAAATGTGGTTGGTACCCAAGCTTAAGCGTCTCAGTTCTGGCTTTAAAAATGTTCGTTATTATGGACATGCTATAGCAATCGTTGAAATAATTGTTTTCAGAGAGATTATATTGCAGTGTCTTGTAAATTTCCCGCGTATTGCTTTGCTGAGCTTGCCGCATGTACGACTCTCGCTCATTTTCATTTATTGTCCGCAATAAAATATTCTGTGAAACCAGCCATGAATCCCGGTTGTTCAGGTCAAGCACTACATCGTATTTACTAGCTAGCTGCAGCCATTCTTCGAAGCATTGTTTTCGTGATTCTAGTAACGACGCTGCCACGGCATAAGGCGCTCTGTTTACGGATAAGTTGAGACATCTCCTATATAGCTAAAGTAAGAATGCAGCGTGTACCCAAAATTCATACATTAAACAGGGTAGATCCCACATACATATTTGGGTAACTAGGACGAAGAATGGGAATTTAACAGATAGTTCGTCTCTTAGCAAAGTAAGTTGAAAGGAGTATTAAGGGCGAAAAAATTGTATTGCTATTATTTATTGTTTAGCGAATTAAAGATCGGTAATGCAGATCAAGAATTCATTTAACCAAAAATAGTGCAGAAAAGTCGTATTCTCGAAAATTTTCCATAAGAAACAAACAATCAAGTATCACCGAGAATTGAGACTGTGCTGATTTTGAGATTGAACGGTAATACATCGTATCGGAAATACATCGAATATATGGATTTATTGTTGCCGTAATAACTTGACAATCATTGGATTAACAAACAAAAAGAAAATTTTGAAAAAGCTAACAGTTTTCTAAGAGTGCACGTCATGCGTAACCAGCGACTAACGAAGAAGCACCGTCGTGTTGTAACATTTAGCTTGTCATTTTGTTTAGCAGGGCAAGTATACAAAATACAAGTATATAAGCAATGCATTATTTAATAAGCCAACGTAATCGAAATTCCTTTATTATTTAGGAGCGAGCTCAAAGCAAAGGAAGTGTCCGGAGGAGCTCCATCTAAATGGCGCCACTTTGACAGAGTACACCGCATCTTAGGCAACGTTTGGTCGGTCAACTTCTGCGGAGAGATAATGGAAAGCACAGGTAACATAGCTTTAATTCCAACAAAGCACTTTGAGTAACAAAAAAATTCATTTGTTGCAGAGCGTCCAAGTGTATTCGAAATCGAGAGCGACGTAGATTTTAATTGGTTTTCGGCTGGCATATCGGATCCGCTCGGATCCCCAAGCATGTCGCTATCTGCTGCGACTGATGATGATCTGCAGTCATGCTCTGGAGCCCCAAAACTAAATGCGATAGGAAAGCGGACATGGCTAAATCGCTCAAGATTGCCGCCATCAGCGTCGCAGTCTGATGATGTTTCATCATGCTCTGGGGGACAAAAGCGACAAAAGAGGTCAAAAAAACATCGAAATGACACCATTCCAGTCGGCTATGATCGATATTGCCAAATCTCGGCTCAATATCATGGAAAAATTAAAAACAAAAATAAGATAGAATCAATGAAATAAAAGTAATCTTAATAGTTTTTATTTCAATGCATCAAATAGTTTTATTTTGCTTATTCCAGTTAGCTCAATAAAGGGGAAATAGCTTTTATTGTTGCTTGCTATTTCATTGTAAATGCAAACTTAAGTATAAAAATATTCATAGCAAGTGCGCCAATGCATTGGGGAAATCCGATTGCCTGGAACCCTCTGACTTCTTCTTCTTCTTCTTTGGCCATCACAACCGTTTTACGGTCTCGGCCGCTGCCACTAATGCCCGCCACTCGCCTCTGTCCCAAGCGACATTCCACCAGAAGGACACTCCCAGGTTCGGAATGTCTCCCTTGCACCTTTGTCACGCCATCTCCGCTTTGGTCGACCAGGCGGGGAATGCCTCACCAACTCTATCGCATGCCGATTGTACACACGCTTTGCTGGAGCGTTATCATCCATACGGGTAACATGTCCTATCCAGCGCAAACGCTGTTGTTTTATGCGCTTGACTAGGTCAGTGTCCCCATAGACCTCATACAGTTTGCGATTCATTCGGATGCGAAATTCGCCGCCAACGTTTAAAGGTCCATAAATCCTCCGAAGAACCCTCTGACACATTCTTCTATTTTCTCCTGAGTATTGAACTCATGAGGTAAATACTCAGGAGTCATAACTTTCCGCACCTCCCTACAGAAATCCTGGAGGATTTTACCGACCATGGAAGTCGACACGCCGAACAACCTGCCAATAGTCCGACATTCGGTTGAGGAGCCAAGCGTATAAAAGGCAATCCGCAAATTCGTATCCTGCTTTGCTATTCCTTGTAGACAATTTATAAGAACGTTAAAGTTGTCCCTCTCGACGCGGAAGCTTTCCTTAAAAAATGCGTCTGAGTTTTCAGGCACATCTCGTTCCCAAAACACGGCATATCGCTTCTACAATGTAAGCATGATTTTAATTAAAGAAAATTCAATTAATAAGAATAAATGACCCCAAAATTGCCATGCCCTAGGTCATTTTCGCTTTCTTTTCTTCCGTTGGTACTCCATAATCAACGCATCGAAATGGTCCTCGCACACTAGCAGTTGACATATGCACTCTTGATTTTTTTCGCAAATCAGCAGCAATGAAGTTTAATCAATTTCGGTGAAATATTAAAGGCCAATTAAACTTTCAATTTGTAATTGCAAATCAAAGCAATACAAAAAGCTGATATTTGTTTACTTAAATTTAACTTTGACTATTCGCGTGTAACCGTGATAAACATTCATCTGTGGAACAAGGAAAAATCACTATTTTAGAATGAACTCCAGAATGTGCCAGTGGAACAAGGGTATTAGTCGGCTGACAGAAGTTACAAAGATAATGGCTGACTAAAAGCTTACATCTTTATTTTATCATTTATTTACTTTCACTAAAAGAAGTCATTCAGTTCAACGGACCACTAAATCCCCACCTAAAACCCAAAAATCCAATGAATGAATTGAAAGCTGACGTCTAATCCACTTTTAAACTGGTCAAATCTCTCAAGCGGACCGCAGGAAATTTACATAGCAACGACTTTAATGCCAACTGCAAATTTTTTTCGAGTGGTCCTGGTATGGGTGTGAAAGCAGAAATAGTTGACAACACGAGAAGTGATGCAACTTTCTATTTTTTTGGGTTTGTTTAGAGTTCTATTTTTTATGCCTGGCAAAAAAGTGGGAGTAGCTCTCAATGGGTACCCACTGGCCAACCACGTGCGCTTTAACAAAAAAATAAACCAAAAGAAACTTGTTTCATTTGCGCAGCGGAAAAACTTTCGGGCTGAGAGCCGCAACGGCATTAACAACACTTAAAATGCCTGCAGCGTTTTTCTTTAATACCAGCGGACAGTCCTCGGTTTCATCCTCTCCATTTTTATTATTTTTTTTTGCTAGGCAAGTTTCTAGTGCGCACCCACTTGAAGCAGCCGGTGACCAACTTTTTGCCAAGGGTTTCGCTCATTTTGATTTAGTCATCGCCTGGTTTGCTCTTCGTTTATTTAACATTTATATAAACTCTATGGTGTTCCTTTTGGCCCAGCCTTGTGGGCGACAAGTGTAAATGAGTGCCATTTATTTGCACCTTTCAGTTGCTTGTAAGATTATTCCATTTAAATACGAAAAACCCCAACCGGTTGACGCCTTCGTTTAGTTACATTTCAGGTTTTAAGAGTGCTTAGTGCCAAAATCAATAGTCCACAATTCAGCAAATTTTCTGCCAATGCAAACATGTGTCTATGTTGAATTTTCTACTCAATTTGCTGCACCACTTAAATTTTAATTTAAAATTGGAAATGGAAGAACTTAAAGCCATTTTCTTATTTGTGGAAACTTGTTTAGAAATGATTTAAGTTTGAGAATTGGTTGGGCAAACAAGGCGGGGGTTTACATGATGAAGCAAACTTCATGAAGTTTTTTTAGTAGGCGGAAAATAACGGGTGACAGCTAAAAATCTGCACTAACTTTAAAATGCCGCCATAACCACAATTCTCAATAGATATTCCTGAAAATTGGACAGTTTATTTATGACTACATATACAAAAGAATTGCATCAATGGATTTGGTCGAAAGGCGAAAATGTCTCCTGTTCGACCTTGGAGTCGTATTTCCGGATACATAAGCGAATCCTGTTGGTCAGTTCTTTGATATTTTTGGCCTTCCTGTTGTCTTCGTAAACTGCAGCACTCAGATTTCCAAAAAAATCTTCAATTGGACGACATTGCGGCAAGTTCGACGGGCTTCGTTCCTTTGGTATAAGAGGGATGTCTTCAGGCCTGAAAACATAATTACTGTCGGAATGGTATTCCCTTAAAAAAGGAACCAAAACCATCTTTAAACACTCGTTTATGTACACTTCCTTGTTGACTGCAATGCAACTTGGCTTGAACCACTGCTTCGATATGCCCCTCTCAGAGATCGCATTGTAAAGCATAACTTTGGGCTCAAACTTCTGCTTGAACTTATATTTCACATCAGCAGATGTTGACGATAAATTGGAGCTGCAAGAAAACACTATTTCCCGGTACAAAACTGCGACTCAGACCAAAGTAACTTTCATTGTCTAAAACCACAGAGTTTGCCACGATATTGGTTGCACATCCACCGACATTGAGATTTGACAGTTTTTTATTTGGTGTAACTTGGTGCTTTTTGCTTAGGTCTGGCAACAAAATTATTCTTTTTCAGCACTTTACTGATGTGTTGTTGGCTGCCATTAAATTTTCTGGCTGCATCCCGTTGACTTATGTTGTCTTTGTTGTTGAAAAGTTGGGTTAGCTTTCTGACAGCTTGGCCGGTCATAATGTTTGCTTTCCGTCCACTTCCAACTTCTCTTAGTTTTCGTTGCAAAATACTATAAATAGTGCCTTTGGACTTGCCCTGTTGGGTAAAATGGTTTACTGTAAGCACTTTACCTTTGTCAGCGTGCATTTCGCAGAATTTTACAACGCGATCACGAAGACGTTCTTGCTCGGACGGCAT
Source organism: Lordiphosa collinella (assembly GCA_018904265.1). NCBI lineage: Eukaryota > Metazoa > Arthropoda > Insecta > Diptera > Drosophilidae > Lordiphosa > Lordiphosa collinella. Next base: position 205,670 of record JAEIFV010000449.1, on the reverse strand, counting down.
GATGGCGACTACTTGTCAAAATTTTTGTCAGGAGGGCATAAAAACTTGTTGACAGAAGAACAAAGAAAAAGAAATGTCATCCCAAAAGCTTTTATGTAAAGCTCAGCTAAGTGCGCGCTTCCTCTCAAAGTTTGTGCAGATTTTTTGTTGTCACCCGTTACAAGGGTGATTCACCTGAATCTCCCGCCTACTGAAAAAACTTCGTGAAGCTTGCTTCATCGTGTAAGTCCCGACTAAGTTGATGATCTGGAAAAATGTACATCTCAGTCCATACCAATTTTACTCGAAACATTTACGAGTATATCTCTTAACCCGATTGACGACTGACTGTAAAAACATGACGGGAAAAGTTTTTAAGTCACTTCAAACAAAACTGGGAAACTCCTTAAAGAAAGCTCGTCCTAGCCTTCTATTGCTTTTCTTATACCCCTTGAATAAACTAAAAGTAGGGTGGTAGTGATTCTGATTTTCGGTGCTGCCTGCCTTTCAGAATGTGAATCTATTCTATTGTTTGGACTCTCTTTGATACCATCGGAAAGTAACACTCCTAAGCTTTGAAATGAACTATCCCAAACAATTCTGCGATATTTTTCAATGGAGATATACCTCTTTTAGCACTTGTGTAAGAATCAAAAAATATCCTTTTTATTGCAGGTGCCACAAACTAAGCAATTGGTGGTAAAGACTCTAATCTGTTTTCGTTTTCTAAAAACAGTGGTTATTTGTAATGAACCTGTTTGCAGCCTTGTTTCAAAGCCAGTTTGCAAGCGAAGTATTCGAAAGAATCACATGCTCGAAACGCCATACTCAATACTCAGTACTTGATAATCAAAATTTGTTAGTCAGTTCTAAATTCTAGATCCTCGATATTAAGGCTGGAATCACACTTTAAATTTTTAGGAACAATTTCAGTCACAGTCTTTGGTGTAAAAGAGTCGGAATGTGCTTGAATAATCCGCACAACGTTTTTGAACAGGTCGCGACTATACACCACATCGACTTTTGTACATTTAAGAAAAATTGCGACAATAATTGTCCGTAAAAATTGAAAGTGTCATTTCTGCCTTAGTGATCGATACTCAGTACTGAGCTCGATACTCAGTACTTGCTACTCGATACGATACTCAGTTCTCGATGCACAGTACTTGATACTCAGTACTGTATTCTCAGTATTCGGGACTCAGTACTCGTTACCCAGTATTCAAAAATGTTATGACCCAAATTGCTTTGGGCCCTGCGGTGCGCCTGAGTGGACAGTGCCGGCTAACTCAGCACTCAGGGAGGGGTACTCCAACCCATTTCACACGCACACACTCGGAACAACAAACAAACATACGATCCACACTTCACGTACACCGATCACACGTTTGACAACACTCACGCTGCCCCGTAATCGGATTCAAATTTGAATTCAAATTATTGCTCGGCCTTGCAGTCTCAGATTGAACTTAGGGCTTTATACAGTGAGTCTTCTTTCCTCACTTGGACGTCAGGCCAATGGAGCCTGTGCCCAGCCACTAGGTTTGAAAGGCCACTTTCGCCTTTGCTGGTATGGTCGGGCCTAAGGAGACACGGGTTACTCGTTTGACCAGGCCCTATTAACCGAACATTCACCCCACTTGTACGGCCAATCCCGCTTACAGCTCAGAAAAGGTTATATTCGACTTCAACTCGACTTCAAACTTTGAAATTGGAGCCACTCAAAAAAATTTTTTTACTAACGGTTCACATTCTTTTATTTTATTTCAGAGATAAAATTTTAGCGCAGCACTTGGCGACTGCGCGCAACGATCAGCCAACTCTATTTGCCAATTTCAAAGTTGAACGGCCTCTTCTATCCACCATCATTTTCGCAGGCATGCCCTTATTTTTCTACCCTTCCCAACACTAAAACTTCCCCTTTAAGCAGAGCTGCCCACTCTTCAAATCACGTTCCAGTGCGATAACAATATCGATACAGCAGACCATAACAATAATCAAAATTTCATTTTCACTGATCGATACTAGGTTCACGACAATAAGTGTTCGATACTCACTACTCGACTCTCATTACTTGATGCTCAAAAATCGGTACTCAGAATTCGATACTCAATACCCAGTATTTGATATACTCAGTACCTACTCTATACTCAGTGTTCGATAATCAAAATTTTATATTCACCTTTCTATACTTGGTTTGCGATACTAAGTGGTCGATGTTCATTAATCGATTCTCAGTACTCGATACGATCCTCAGTACTCGATACTCAGTAATTGATACACATTACTCGATACTCTGTACTCGATACTCAGAACTTGATACCCAGTATTTAATATACTCAGGACTCTATACTCAGTATTAGATAATCAAAATTTCATATTCACTTCTCTATACTAGGTTTGCGATACTAAGGGGTCGATATTCATTACTCGATCCTCAGTACAAGATACTCAGAAATCGGTATTCAGAATTCGATACGATGCACGATACGATACTCAGTACTCGATACTTAGTAATCGATACACATTACTCGATACTCACTACTCGATACTCAATACTTGATATCCTGTACTCGATATTTAGGACCCGATACTCAGCACTCGATACCCAGTTCTCGATTTTCAGCTTACGATAGTCAGTTCTCGAAACAAGGTTCTCTCAGTAAACAATACTCAGTATACGATACAAATACACTGCACTCAAAGCTAAGTATTCAATACTAAGTACTTGATACTCAGTTCTCGATACTTAAAGAAAAACCAATTATTAGTTTTAATCCCCCTCATCAAAAGTCCGTTGATTTGCTTCGCTCTAATTAAGCTCAACTTGAAGGAAAATCCATATCCGTGGTTGGAAAATGTTGGTTTCAAGAACAATTTGTATTTTGATCCAGATGTACTTCGAGAGAAATGTAACTAGAGGGAGTTTCTGCTTGGTGCAGTGTGAGCTTCTTACGTTTAGGGTCAAGAATTCACTTGACGAGACGGATTTGTTGATTTTTTTTTTCCTCTGCAAGTTAGGAATTCTTTACCTTCCATAACCAAAGCTATGCAGACTAAATCCCATAGTGCTGGATCAATTTTGATATGATTCCAAACAATTCCACTAAACGCAAGTTGAGTGCATAACCTTCTTCGATGCGCTATCAGAATAAGATTGAGTCTTCCAAACTAAATTTTGCTGAATTGTTTTGCTGTTATTTTAGACGATCTTCTCATCAGAATCACATATATTTTCTACTCCATATCTTTTCTGTCTCATTATCTTAAACGAATAAAATGTCTCTTTCCTTTTTTTAGTGTTGTTCTGCAAACTCAACTCGAGTCGGTCAAAACTTGAATTTTTGAAATAAATAATTAGAAAGGTCTTTAATGGATTCATCAAATTTCCCAGCTTGTGGACTTTTTTGTTAAATTTTTTCCATTTTTTCCCGTATTTTGCCAAGCAGCTCAATTTCTTTTTCAGCCAGTTTTACTTAAACAGACTTCTTTTGGCAAGTCAACAAAAGCAGCCTCCAAAGTTTGCTCGGACCCTAAAACGCTTTTGACTTGAAAGCATTTGAGGGCAAATTTTCTGGGCTATTTTTTTTTGGCTAATTTATTTGCACTTCACTTTGCTTAGTTCTGCTGCCCAAGCACTTGACTTGCTACCCAGTTTGAGGCTTCGGGCTGCAGTCGTGCGTTCTGCTGGACATCTTGGAAAGAGGAACTTGGTGCATTCAAGTACTTAAGGCCAAAATACATATAATTAGCACCCAAATAAGTTTGCTTGGCTTGCGGCACTTGAATTAAATCAACCGGCTGCACTTTTCCTTGGCCAGCAGCAGCAGCAGAGCATCTTTACTAATTTCTTTTAATTCCCGTTTCCTCTTTTTGTTTTTGCTGACTTAATTAGAGTTTGGCTTCCAATTGCTCGACTAGAACTCTGCAGTCCGGGTCCCTTAGCTCCATGACAGTCCGGCCTTCGGTTAACTCGTGTTATCTAGCGGCCATATGACCACCCAATTACAACCCATTTCTTTTTCTCTCTCTTCATTTTGCTTTTTCTAAATGCTGTTCCATTCTTTGGAACTTTCGTTCTTAACTTGATTTTCACGTTGAGTTGGCATTTTTTTCTGCTTATCTTTCGTGGGCGTTGCAATGCAAAATTATGCTCGACGAAAATGTAATTATGTAAATGCCAGGAGCAAGAAAATCGAAGTTAATTAGGTCGTAACTACAAGCGCAACTATGTGTTCCATGGCTTGAATAGAGCAAATTGGTTGGCTAAACGGAATTAGTGGAGTAGAAAAATGGAAAGGGATTAAAATAACGTAAGCTCTTTATTGGAGAATATGACAAGTGATAAAGGTTAATAAAGTTGCAGACAACCATTCATTTTGGACGAACTAAGCACACAAAAACTGTTTAAGAATCGTAAAGTAAATTCAGAATCAGCAAAAATAATTGGAAATAATGTCAAGATTTTCTTGTAGAAATTTCCTAAAATCTCCACCAAAATTTAGATCTCGGCATTTGTTTTAGTTGGTTTAAAGCAAAGCGGAAACAATCCACCATGTCCAAAAATTAATCAAACCATCAGTGATCTACCACCAAAATTTATCTTATACTTATTACTATCGTATACATTTCCTATCCAGGTTCAAATGTTGCTCATAAAAAGACTAACCTACTGGAACTCGTCGGTCCAAAATTTATATTTTTTAGCAAATGCCAAACGGGCGCTAAGGCAGTAGCTCCCTTTTTTACCTTTTATTGATATTTTTTGTAGGCATTCAACATTGATTTTTGAACTAATATGAAATCATCGAAGCTTTATTATAAGTGTTTCCAAATAGTTATACGATTTTTTTAAGCGCAGATATTACAAATAAAGTAATGGATTGGTGGCAAAGTCGTCGCTATCTTCCGAAACATTTCAAGGAGTTGGAAGTTGTTCTGGGCTACTCTCGATCCTACGATCTTTTGGTGACGGGTTTGGTCACAGAATATATAGTATATACTTAATGTGGTTGGACATGATTCCTTCTATGCTTTCCAATCTTGAGGGCAAAAGTAGAATACACTTTCCAAGTGTATAAACAAGAAAGAAAGTCGATCAATATGATGCTGCATTTCAACGTTGCGACCCGTGGTGCCCATAATTGTTTGTTTTCTTTATAACTCGACTATCGTTCATCCGATCATTTTTAATTTCTAAATACCATATGTCCTGAAGGTAGGAACCTTCTATCTATAAAACTGTGGAAGATATAACGTTTCTTCCAATTTGCGGGGGCAGGAGGGGGCGTGGCAAAAATTGAATAGTTTTTCTCAAAATTACCCTGTACCCCTTATTTCGTATATGTTCATTCATTTTATAGACAGGTGCATCGGAATGCGTGTCGAGTTGATCACCTCGTTTATCAGCTGGAATGTATGATTGATGTTCTTCAGGTACCCCAAGTAAGACACGCATTGCAATAGAGATCGGGCAGACCTTGGACCCTTGTCCAAGAGTATCTTCTCGCCTGCCGGAGTGATGGGTCAATTGTCGCCTTACAATATCAACTTGACCTTGATGTCTTCAGTTTCCCTCTCCTCTTTGGTTTCCTTGGCCTTGCCGTATCCCTTAAGGGTCGTCTTCTCCGCCTGGAAAAATATTAAATCATTAATATCGAACTATTTAATGCCAATCACGTTGACAAACGAAGCAAACGAACTCACATTACCAAAGCCCTTCCAGCCGGTCTCCCACTTGAGCAGTTCAATCCATTCCTTGTTTTGGAGGAACAAATCGCCCGCCTTCCATATGACCCGGCCCGTGTCCGAGTTGCGTCCATTGATGCCGCCAATGTGCACGGGTTTAATTTATTACATACTAGCTGAATACCCGGCTGTGCATGGGGCCTTTGTATAATGAGAATATGATTCAAATTTTTCAACTGGATGCAAATCGATATTAACATTTGAACTCGTCCAACCTTATTCGAACCGAGTTTTAAATAGGGAAAAAGTCCAACTTCATTTTTCCAACCCACACAAAAAATTTCTAGTTTATTGCTTTACTTAACTTTAAAATTTGGTAAACGTTTAACACTCTCATTATAGGCCTTAAGACCACTTTCCCAATCAAAAGGTGTGGACCTGTACCACTTTTTTTTAGTGGTTCAATGGGATGTTTCGGAGCTGCCAACAGGAAGAAGGAATCAAGATAAAGTTTGTTTCAAATAAAATAAAATAAAAATTTAAATATAAATTCCCTTGAGTAACGGGTATATCGAAGTCGTGCAGGGCCGACTTTAACTTACGCAGTCGTTTTCGAGTTTCACAGTGTAATTTATTTGAATTGACGTCACTTGAAGCCACAAATGTGATAATAAGTTTTTTTCAATCCCTCGGGAAAATTTCAAATTTTCCCGCACTTAACAAAATGCGATTCCCAGAGGGATAACAAAATTGTTTTGTTGTTTGTGACGCATTGAAGGAAGCAGTAGCGAGCGCTTTAAGTAATATTGCGTAGTATTAAGTAGTATTGAGAACTTAGTGATCATGATCATGATATATATTTGGGTGGTCGGTGTTTGCTCGGGGTCGGGGTGGTGGTAGCATAATTCCAACCATCCCACCCCACTTCTTTTGTTGTAATTAATTTAAAATTTTTTTATACCCTTGCAGAGGGTTTTATAAAATTGTCCGGAAGTTTGTAACGCATAGAAGAAAGCATCTCCGACCACATAAAGTAAATATATGTAGAATTAAGATTATATGACGTCTATTATTATATTTTGGTTGCCTTATAATTAAGGTACATTTTGTGCTTAGTGACATTATGGTGTTACAAAAACGTGTCTCTACTAATGCGTCTTGCTCTCTCGATCGCTGCAACCGACTGCCTGGAGTGCTTGCTCACTTTGCTCGTCATAAGAATTAAAAAGCGCAGCCAGATAGCTTAAACCGCTTCTGGTATTTTTATTCAGGGTACTTGCTTCCATTTGGAATCCTACATATATTCTTGATCAGCATGACGAGCTGATTTGATTTAGCTTTGTCCGTCTGTCCTTCTGTCCGTCCGTCTGTTTCTATGCAATCTCCTCCGTCAGTTTTAAAGCTATCCTCACCAAACTTTGCACGAAGTCTTTTGGTACAAATACGCTAATTGTCGGAACCGGCCGGATCGGATGACTAAAGCATATAGCTGTCATAGGAATGATCGGTCGAAAAACTAGTTTTAGTAAGAAAAATTTTTTTGGTTTTAATGGAAACGCCTCTGAACTTCGCAGTTTTTAAGTTAACTATCCTTTCCCAGGATTCCACCAAATTTGGTCGAAATCGGACATCTATATAATAGTAAAGCTATCATAGAAAAGTTGTTTCTGGAAAATAGACTTGGTTGAAAAAATCCGTTTGGCCGAAGTTTTTTATACCCTTGAAGTATGTTTTTCTACATAAGGCTTCTTTTCGGACCTCACTTTCCTATGTGAGCTATACTATATAGATGTCCGATTTCACCAAAACTTAGTGCAATCATGGAAAAGCATTACAAACTGTTAATTACGAAAATTGGAGGCGATCCCAGTTAAAACCAAAAAGAACTTCTTTTTCGACCGATCGTTCCTATGACCGCTATATGCTATAGTCAACGGATTTTAAAAAATTTTTGTAGAATTGTATAAAAGTATATAAAATAAATATATGTAATGGACGTTGACGTACAATGCACAGTACGTTCAAGTGGCCCTTACGACACCAAGCCGAAGCCTGTTACGCGCGAACCCCAAGCAAAATAGCAGCCCACCTCCCGCCCAACCGACCGAGAGGCGCAGCCGCCAACGTGCGACACGAAAACCGGATCGAAAAGTACAAAGTAATGTTAAGTACGGGACAAATGAGTTAAAATAGAGGTTTTTAAAGCAGGAAGAGAAAGTTCCGAATTGATTAAGCGGTAGAGTTTGTTGTAATCAGCACAGAGGATACGAAACGGATCATGCAAGGTAGTAGTACAATGTTTCAGAGATAAGGGGACAAAGTTACGGGACAGTCTACAAGGAACATTAAGATTAATTTGGCTAACCAACTCCGAAGAGTCGATTTCGCCATTAATTAGTCTAAGTATGAAGAGTACACCAACCATAACTCTACGGTTAAGTAAGGAAGGAAGATTAAGTAAAAGTAGTCTACTAGAGTAAGATGGTAAACGGACCTCAGGATTCCAGTTCAAGCCCCGAAGGGCAAACAATAAGAATTGCTTTTGCACAGATTCTATTCTGTCTTGATGGGTCGAATATTGCGGAGACCACACGCATGAACCATACTCAAGTGTAGGACGGACAAGAGAAGTGTAAAGAATCTTGCAAACCCAAGAACACTTCTGGCCTTATTAACAGTAGCAGTTACATAAGAGTTAAATTTAAGTTGATGGTCAAGAATAACCCCAAGATCATTTACTTCATTTAGGCGCTGCAATGCCACATTATCAAGCATGTAAGTGACTAATTGTGGTAAGCTTCTGTAAAATGTCATAACCTTACACTTCAAACTGTTAAGGTTTAGAAGATTATCTTGACACCAAGAGTGAAATGCATCCAAGTCTGCTTGCAAATTATAGCGGGAAACCAAATCATTATATGTTAAACAAATTTTCACATCATCGGCGTACATAAGCACCCGAGAGTGAGCCAAGACTGAAGGAAGATCATTGATAAAGATAGTAAAAAGCAATGGGCCCAAGTGACTTCCTTGGGGAACTCCAGAAGTACCTTGGATGCACTTAGAATATGAATTACGAAATAGAGCTTTTTGTGTTCTACTACTTAGGTAATCCAACTGAGGAGGTTAGTTGGAAAGCCGATTAAACTCAGTTTGTGAAGCAGCAAGGTGTGATTAACAGAAAGAATGACGTCAGTCTGCATTTTACCTATGAACCCTTTGATCACTGAAGATGTGAATTCTAAAAGGTTAGTGGTTGTAGATATACGCTTCTCAAATCCATGTTGGAAGGGTGAGATAATGGAACTACATAATATTGCAGTTGACATGTTATAATTCTCTCAAAAGCCTTAGGAATTGCAGACAACTTGGAAATACCCGTATAATTTTCAACATCTGACTTATTACCTTTTTTATGGAGTGGAATAATAAAAGATTCCTTCCATAACAAAGGGAAAGCGGAGGACTCCAAAGACAATTCAAACAATTTATGAATAGGCTTACAAAGTGCATCCGCACAGAACCTAAGTACACAGCCAGGCACTCCATCAGGGCCCGGTGCGTACACGGGTTTCACAGAGTTAAGGTCGCAAAGGAGCGATCTTTCAGTGATAACGGGGCTAAAAATGCAATTAGACATATTCAACCCATAAGGGTATGATTGATTCGCACAATACCTAGAAGACGAGTAGGTTTACTTAAAAAACTCCGCCAACAGATCAGCAATTGCTTGATCAGTGTTTGCTTTAGCATTACCATACATAACCGAGGAGGACAGGGTGGATGACTTGCGTTTAGAGTTAACAAAAGAATAAAATTGCTTAGGATTTCGCGAAAATTGAAGTCTGCAACGGTCAAGATAATCTTTATAGCATTGAGCATTAAGCACATTAAAGCTAGAACGGGCAAGCACATAACGGGAAAAGTCCGATGGTTTACCGGATTTCTTATACTTTTTAAAATATCTCGACTTCCTGTTCTTTAAGTTTGTTAGTTCCCATGAGAACCAAGGCTCACTATCAGGACAGCGACGGCGCTCAAGTGGAACACAAACATCAAAAAGAGAGTTCAAGGTATAGTAGAAAAATTGTATGGCAACGTCAATATACAAGTATTAGGGTATTATAAAATTATGCGGATGTTTGTAACGCATTGATGGAAGCATCTTCGACCACGTAAAGTATATATATTCTGGATCAGCATGACGAGCTGAGATCATTTAGTATTGTCCGTCTGTCCGTCCGTCCGTCCGTCCGTCCGTCCGTCCGTCCGTCCGTCTGTCTGTTTCTATGCTATCTCCTCCGTCAGTTTTAAAGCTATCCTCACCAAACTTTGCACGAAGTCTTCTGGTACATATACGCTGCACATTTGTCGGAACCGGCCGGATCGGATGACTATAGCATATAGCTGCCTAGGAACGATCGGTCAAAAAACTTGTTTTAGTGAGGAAAACTTTTTTGATTTTAATGGAAACGCCTCCAAAGTACGTATTTCTTAGTTTACTATCCTTTTCACTAAGTTTGGTCGAAATCGGATGACTATAGCATATAGCTCCCATTGGATCGATCGGTCGAAAAACTAGTTCTAGTGAGAAAAACTTTTTTGTTTTTAATGAAAACGTCCTTTTTATTGGCATATTCTTATTTTATATACATTAACATATTTCTACAAAGTTTTATCAAAATCGGATAACTATAGCATATAGCTGCAGTATGAATGATCGGTCTAAAAAGAAGTTCTAGTGAGGAAAACTTTTTAGTTTTAAATGGGATGCTTTTCCAAGACTTCACCAAGTTTGGTCGAAATTAGACATCTTTATAGTATAGATCCCATAGTAAAGTAAGGTCCAAAAAGTAGTCTTAGTTAGAAAAACTTTTTTGTTTTCAGTGGAAGCTGCAAGGGTATACAAAACTTCGGCCGAGCCGAAGTTAACTATCCCCTATTTTTTTTTTTTTTAAGTAAGACATAAAATCTTATTTTCGTCCCTTTACCAAAAATTATCTCTCCTTATTTGCTAAGTTAAGCGAGATAACTAAAATTGCATTTCTGGATGGTAAGCTGATGGCGTTTAGTAAAATGTGAGACAAAAACATTTTGATTTTACTATGCCCTGTTTATATTAAAATTAATTAAAAACCTTTTTTAATTGACTAAAAACATATTTAGACGGCGAACTTCAGTTAACTCTTTCGGGGAATTCCAACTTGAGAATTTTATGCGGTCATATTTATGCAAAAGACCAGAAATATATTGTTTAATACTTTAACACATTTTATGCCACGCTGCACGAAGTTTTTATCTAGAGGAGCTACTTTTCTTGGGCAATTAGGAACCAGTAAACGCGAATCTGAAGTCAAAAAAATTCTAACTATGATAAATTTGCCAGGATGGACTGTTCGACTAGTCGAACAACGGCGGTGGGGCACAATTCAGATAGCATGTATGAATTCATTTGTCAGAGATCAAATACTACAATATGCTGCACAAATTTAAGTGTTTTCTAGCTTAAATTCACTTTTTTTCAGAAAACTATTATCTAAACATCTAAATAAGTAGGTAAACGTGAAGTGAAGAAGCAGGAATTAAGGTGCAAGACCTGCACGGCAGGTTCACCTGACATTTTTTTGCCTTGTGTAGGCTTGTGGCAGATTGTACATCGCTTGAATATATCCACAGGCTCACTCACCTGACAATTTCTCGTATGTATCTGGACCTACGAGAATTACGTAAGTTTCTCTAAAAATCGGGGTCCGCTTTTCCTTAGAGATGTGGTTTTCAAATGCACATCAGTTATTACGATAGTTCCTCTTAAATTCAAAATCCGGATTTCGATCCGTTTTCGCTATCGAGAAAGTGTCGAGAATGGACCCGAACACGAGGCTCGAAAATTTAAGTTTTGCTGCCACAAAATGACCGTCGGGTAACACTTTTACGGACCAAAATCGGACACGTTCTCGATAGTTTTCTAAGAGAAAATTTCTAGAAAATGTCGAAATCGGATCCGTTCTCCAGGTCGATTGTCGGGTGGGGATTGACAATCTTCTGATGAACACGAGGGCCAACTCCAATGGAATTTTAGTTTTGTGAGATTCTGCCGATTTAGGGTCTGATTTATAAGGCACTTCTATTTCCACGGGCCGGAGTGGCTCAGCGGTTAGTGTGCGCGACTGCTGAGCATGAGGTCGTGGGTTCGATCCCGCCTCGGAACATCTAATGAAAAAGTTTTTTTCTTTGAATAAAACTTCACTCCCGGCCACACCTCTTGCTGTTGGCGCCAGCATTGCAGTAATTAGCCTTGAAAAGCCTCTCAAAAACTGCCGTTCGGATTCGGCGTTAAACTGTGGTCCCCTGAAAATATAGCGGACAGCCGGGAAGTGAAAGGCTGCGAATGGCGGTTGACATTTTTACAAGCCAATTTTGCCTTCGGAGGGGTAGCACCACTTACTGTACCCGGTGGAAGCCGCCATTATCCTTGACGTGCAGATTTTGCATTATTTTCCTGAACATTGCCCGCGACATGATTTGATATACAATTGAAACACCAAGTGTTGGATTGTGTATCAATTCTTTTCTAAACAAATCTTTTAAGTAAGATCGTGTTCAAACGCATATTAAAGCTTCCGAGTGATAGCACTCGGTCAGTTAGGTGCACATGTTGAATCTAATTTGACTCCAATTTAGTTTAAATTTGCATTCAGTTAAAAAAAAATCCTTGTTCTCCTAGTTTGGCCTGCAGTTCTTCATACACAAAATGGTTTATAAATGAAACTCTTGGAGTTTTGCCAAGTGAATATAAAATTATACTAAAATAATCTCACATTTAGACCAACTTTAAACTAACACTTTCGGGATTTTAGCTTGCAGATTACTGTACATTTTTGTAGAAAACTTCTGACGTATCACATGCATAAATTGGTTTATTTTTAAACTCTGTGATTTTCCTCCACAGTTCAGTTGGTTCTTTTGAGGGGGTTTTCGATTTTAATTAACTTGCAATTAAAGCAAATTTATGGACGCACTTTGATGGTCGTAAATTAGCTACTTTCCGAAAATGTCAAATGGCAAGTCAATTTACCAGCATTTCCCCTTTTCCACTCTTTTTTCGTTGAAAATTGAAAACCAAAACCTCGAACTTTCTCACACACGCGCGCACACAATCCCCTTTGACGTGTGAAGCGAAAAATTGGTCATAAAAAAAAAGGAACGGGTGCTGACTTGGCTTTGAAAGCTGGCAATCACCTTTAAACGTTTTTTGCCCACGCAAAATGGGCGATGAAGTGACTGCTTGACACAATGAAGAAGTCAAATAAGTCACTTAGCTGCTGCTGCTCCCAGAGATGCAAAAAAGTTTACCTTTTACCTTTCGGTTAAGCTAGTTTGGCAGATTTTTGTTCTTCCTTTTTTTGTTTGGTGCTGGCCAAAAGCCAAGTTGCTTTAAGTCAGGTTAATACAGTTTGGACACACGTTTTTCTGCAGTCACTTGCCATGCATTGCAAGATTTTGTGACAGGAAGTGTGTGATAAGAAGAGGAGAAAATGTAATTTATTTCTAGATTGAGACTTTTTGGTTGAACTTGGCTATGAAAATATCATAAATAAATCAATGTTTGTGGTTTCTGACAGTTTTTCATTGACGAAGCGAAATTCATGGGATCAAAGTGAAAAGTGAAGATTGCTCAGGTTCTTTCTCAGATTTTTAAAGCGATAAATCTAATTTAAAAGTGTAAATACTGGGAGTTTCTGACAAATAAAATGTTTTTCAAAATATCCCCATTTCATCTAGCAAAGATTTATACCAAAATGATAATGTCCCAAGTAAGAGAGCCAAAGAGATACACACTCAGAGCAACAGCTCCTCCCGTGTCGCTTGTATTCCGAGCAGCCCCAAACAGTTGCAGTTCGAACGTAGATCGCGTCGCTTGTGTTTCGCTCGAATCGTTGTGCTGAAAAGCAAAAACCCTTAGGCCAAAGCAAAATAAATCTTCTGCTTACATCTAAAAATAATCTTAAACGGCAAGTTCGTAGAAAAAAAGGGGGGCAAACAACAAAGCAAAATCGGGCGCGCGCCAAGTTCTAAAGCCAAAAAAAAGGGTCAGTCCCCAAAACAAAAAGTGAAAATAAATAATAATAAATTGCCATTTGTGACAAAGAGCAAATCTTAATCGCTTGCCAAATGGAGGATAGTTTGTGCGATCAAAGCGTTTGTCAAATTGATCTGACAGATCAAAGCCTCGCGAAATAATAAACAAATCAAGCGAAAAATATTGGTACCGAAAACTAATAAAGCGCATAATTATGCCCAAGTGTTCACTGCAAATATTTACCTTAATGCACATATTATTTTTGGGATTTTTTTTATGCAATTGGCATTAATTATATCAACAATAACTGGAAAAATTAACTGCATAATAAAACAAAAGGTGTAAAAAACACTTGGCATTCATTCGTTGCTGTAAATCAAATGTGCGTGTTTTTACTTAATTTTTATGATGCCTGTTAAATGCGCCAGATAAATATGTAAAACACATATCATATTCTGTGCACGCGTGCACACGCATACATAAATACATTTGAAAATGAAGTGAAAAAAACAACAACAACATAATCATTATAAAATGCCAAACTTATATACGGAATATGTATGCATATATCTAGAGAACAGATGATCCAATTTTTAAAATTTAATCCAAGGAGAATTTTTTATGATTTTAAATTCTTTTCGGCCATTTTGAGTTATGTTTACATAGTTTTTTGTACTTCAAATTTTAAGTATATTTAGCTAAATGTAAAACAATAGGTACTAACTGAAGCTTGGGCAAAGATTCTTGCACGATATTTTATTCCAAAAATAACAAAATCAAGATAACGGTATCTTACCCGGCTCGAACACGGAATTCCCATATTTCTTTTAATGTGCATCAAAACTTAGACCGAAGCTCGTTGCACTTATGATTTGTGAAAGCTGACAACAATTCTTCACAGCAAGCTTGGCAATATCTTGCCACAATAGTTTGCCTTACTGCCGTTTTGTCTAATGCAGCGATATTCCTCCATAGCCCCCAGGGGCCGAGCGCAATCGCATACTTACACGCACACGAGCCGAGCGCAGGCCGAAGTCGGGCATATGAGCGTAAGCAGAGCTCTCTTTGCCTTCATTCGCTGCCCAGCCGCCGTTGAGGGCAGTTCAAAGCTGGGCTGAGTCGCTTTTATATCGCACACCAATACACTCTCACTTTTTGGCCTCGCTCTTCTTGAACATCGCTGGTCTAAAGTGTATTGCCTTTCCAATCGTACGCCATCTTAACTGGAGCTCTTTCATCCATATGGGGAATCGTTGTTCAAAATCCTTTACAACCTTAAAGTTCTACTCCCCCATTGCAACAGATAGTACAAGAAGCGTAAATACTAGGTGCGTGCATACTAGTTACTTCGTATCCGGTAAGCCCATTAGTTTTGGCTACTTCTTAATCTTTGAGAACGCCCAGCTTACTGCCCGTTCGTCTGCCCGTTCTTTGAAAAAGAAGTTGCTCGATCTGTTAGCATTTCGGCACTGGCACTGAATTTCCTCCATCAGCTGCTTAAGGGGGATTCTTCATGCTGATTTTGGACCATTTTTAAAAAAAAATCTTATTTGCATAGCACGTAAATAACTCTCAACCCATGTTTTCGGTTCTGCTCTGCTCACGACCGCAACCAAAAAAAATAAAAATAAAACGGGCTTGGTCTTCCCTCAACCGATTGTGTGCTGCTCTAGCGCTCGCTGTTAAGCGGCTGTTGTTGTTCACTCAGGCTGGTCGGTCTGACAACAACCCATTAACAGGCCCATTTCAGTTAAGCGGTCACAAAGTGTGAGTTATTTGAAGACCGAGAGACCAAAATGTTATTTCAGAAAGATTGCCGTGAACAAAGTTAAGTGGAGCAGAGCGTAACATTGCGAGAGAGAATGAGAGAGCACACATAGTTTGTCGCATACATACAAACGTGCGTTGATATCGGTAGCCTAAGAAGCACACACTGATAGCATACATTCAAAAAAGACCTTTTCAGCAAGCGGTCTTTACAAATAGGTTGGCAAAAGACCAAGAGCGAAAAAACCAAAACAAATGTGTTTCTCTTCTCACCCAACCGAACACTATCAGAGAGCGTAGTTAAAGTTTGCATTCGTCCCTCTTTGTCAATGTGCCGCACAAAACCGGTTTTTTTTTGACAACACACCCCTCTCCCATTAAAAACGAAACTGTGAGAGCGGAATAAAAGCAACCAAATCCAATGCGCTTGCACTGCTCTCTCAGTTTCTTTACTTCACTCCCCTCGCCTAAAACCACTAAACTGAAAACGAATTTAAATCGATTTTAAGATAGAAATTCTTGAAAATTCGCTCTGCTTTTTTTAGGGTGTACTTACTCTGGGATTTGAACTCAGGTCCTTTGCACTGTACACGATGGGAATGGTTCGGTTCACAGTTTGAAAAAGTCGGAACTCCAAGTTGAAACACGATTTGAAAACAAAATAGTCTGCTCTCTTAAGTCAAAGACCCAGACAGTCGATTCTTAATCGTAATATTAAAAAAATTAAAAAGAAAATTTTGCACGGAGTCTCCTTTTAACTAATATTTATTGTAGCTGCCATAGGAATGATCTATTTCAAGTTGAGCAGACTATCTGCTGAGTAAATATGTTTGAAAGCCAATCGTCTTTCATGCTCACCAACACAAGCACATTTTTCTGCTCTCTCGTTTTTGCCAGATCAAGCTCTCGTTCTCCCTTTGGTGTCCATCTCGGTCAGCGGCAATGTCTCAGCACATGCAAAAACTCATCTTCTCTTCATCTTATTTGGCCATTTGATGGTAATAAAATCATCACAACCGTTCTACGGTCTCGGCCGCTGCCACTAATGACCGCCTCTCGCCCCTGTCCCGAGCGACATCCCACCAGGAAGACACACCCAGCTCCGCAATATCTCCCTGCACCTGGTCGCGACATCTCCGCTTCGGTCGACCCTGCGGCGGATTGCCTCCCAACTCGTTCGCATGCCGATTGTACACCCGTTTTGCTGGAGCGTTATCATCCATACGGGTAACATTTCCTATCCAGCGCAGCCGCTGTTGTTTTATGCGCTGGACAAGTCCCCATAGAGCTCGTACAGTTCGTGATTCATTCGGATGCGGAATTCGTCGCCAACTTTTAGAGGTCCATAAATCCTCCGAAGGACTTTTCTTTCGAACACGCCAATTGCCGCCTTTTCCTTTGATGACATGCTTCTACGCCGTATAGCAGGACTGGGATGATAAGCGAGAGAGGGCTCTGCTCTTGAACTCCTTACTGAGCCCGTAGTAACATCGGTTTGCAAGAGTAATTCTTCTTCGGATTTCCAGACTGGTGTTGTTGTCGCTGGTTATCGTCGTTCCGAGGGAGACAAATTCCTTAACAACCTTGGAGTTGTATTCTCCCATTGCAACAGATTGTCCAAGCGCAGACTCACTGCGCGTTGATAGAAGGTTCTTCGTCTTATCCTCATTTACCGCTAAGCCCATAAGTTTTGACTGCTTCTCTATCTCTAAGAACGCCTGTTTTACCACAGATTCACTTTTGCCGATGATATCAATATCATCGGCATATGCAAGTAGCATGGTATCTCTGGTAAAGATCTGTTAGCATTTGAGCACTGGCGCAGTATGTACTCCATCAGCAGATTAAAGAAGTCACACGATAAGGTGTCAACCTGCCTAAAACCTCTTTTGGTATCGAAAGGCTCGGAGAGGTCTTTTCCTATATTGACGGAGCTTTGTGTGCTTCTCAACGTCATCATGCAAAGTCGAACGTACTTTGCTGGAATACCAAAAGTAAACAGGGCTTCAAAGAACTTTGACCTTATCGGCGTGTTAAAGGCGGCTTTATAGTCAACAAAAAGGTGGAGGGTGTCGATCTTTCTCTCTTGGGTCTTTTCCAGGATTCGTCGCAGTGTGAATATGTGGTCCGTGGTGGATTTGCCAGGTCTAAAGCCACACTGATAAGGTAGACGTTCACATAGGATGCATGATAGAACCTTATATGCAATGGGAAGGAGACTGTTCCCTCGGGAATTGGCGCAAACCGCAGGGTCCCCTTTTTTAAATATTGGACAGAGTTGCTTCCTTCGGACCATACTCTGCATAGGAGTTGGTGCATGCACCTTAACAGCTCCTCACCGCCAGCCTTGAACAATTCAGCGCGCAGGTCATCAGCGCCAGCAGATTTGGTAATTTTTTAGCCCTTTTACGGCTAACAAGACTTCACTATGGTCCGGCGGGTCTATCTCTATGTTATCGATTGGTGGTGTCGCTACTTCCCCAAAGGCGGCATTGTGTTCGTCATCACCTCCCAGCAGGTTGGAGAAATAGTTTCTCCATTTGTCTAGTGACACTGGCGGATTTCTGACCAGATTTCCGTGCTCGTCCTTGCTTAGTGTGACTCTGGGCTTAAAACCTTCGGATAGTTGCCTAATCTTTTGGTAGAATTTTCGAGTCTCACTCCTTTCGAACAGCACTTCGACTTCCTCCCTCATGTGCCTTTTCCGGCTCATTTTTCTTCCTTCTGAAAAGGCGCTTCTCCTCTCTCCTTTTCTCCCGGTATCGCTTCTTAACAGCCCGCGTTGCTCCACACTTCAGAGTTCTCCTGTACGCAACGTTTTTCTCTGGAGTAGCGTGGCGGCACTCATCATCGTACCATGACTGTTTTCGGGTGCTTTCGGCAAATCTTGGCAGCCGTACTCACTGTTCGCCTACACCAGAAGGGCCAGGTGGGGTTTCCCTGAGCAGCTGGGTGAGCATTTGCTGAGCTTTGTGTTGCAGCGACCATGTTCCGGCCCGAAGGAAGTCTAGCCTCTTCATTTCGGAGGTTTTCCACTGTAGTGGCTCTCCATGAGGCGTTGGTTTGGGATGTTATTAGTGCCGTGTGCGGTAGTCCCCGAGGTCACCACACTTGTGTTAGTTTTCCATTGGGGTCGAGCATTTGGTGCTTCTACGTGGGGGAGGGGTGCAATCAGACGAGAAACGTTAGTTTTCTTGGCGAATGCAATAGACGAGAAACGGCTGCCAAGCACGAAGTAACGCCCCCTATTTGTCCCAGGGTAGGATCGCCGCTCACGTTAGCCAGCAGATTTGCGGATGCATCGCTCTGTTACCAGGGGTTAGTCGACTTGAGACGCAGTAAGCTACATACTCCCCCATAACCACAGGAGAGTTCCTGTCTTCCGAAGAAGCGAAAACTCATACCTGGTGATTTTCTCTCATTCCATTTTGAGCCAAGCGATTAAAATCAGATTCGTTTGGTTTAATTGATTTGATTGATCATCGCGCAACAGCAAACATGTGTGTGTGAGTAAGTTTGATCATCCGAAGCCGTTCACTGGTTCATCTGAGCTGGCTTGATCTTAGATCCATGCTTTCTTGGGCAAATTTACTAAGAATTTATTGTAGATTACGGTTCTGGTTCTGCCAAATTACATATCGGAACCAGTTCATCTGTCCTTTGTGCAGGAAAATCAAATACTCTGAAGACACCAAAAGAGACGACATGCTTCAAAGCAGAGATCCTTTGAGATTCTTTTGTTTGTGGAACTATTAACGGCTAGGAGGGGTAGGAACAAAATGAGAAAATTTACAGGTCCTGGTAAACAAATGTTGTGCAACTCTTGGAAGAAACTGCGATTTGTTTTGCAACATTTTGAAGCATCAACAAAGGTACGTTTGTAAAGATTCCTCCTTTGCCATATTGTTTTTTTTTGGTAAATATTAAGTCTTTTAGTGAGGGTAACAAAAATTAAAAACAGAATAAAATTCAGTAGAGAATCAGATGCAAACGGAAAGTCGTTTAACGGTTTTTTATTTCCCTTCATATTTTTTGATTTCTTTGAGATCCAATCTGACAAGATTTAAAATGGTAACCTTATTAAAACTCGAACCTGTTAGTAACTAGCAGACAGATGTCAAAGTTGCTACTTCTAAAAAAATCCATTCAATTGACCGTTATGTGACTTCTCTGCGGGTTTGCTTTTGATTTTGCTTTTTCACTAATGCTGAGTATTTATTAGCTTTACTCCCCATAGCAGTATCAAGTACAGCTATCATTATCATTTCATATTCACTTACATATTGAATTATTTAATTGCATGCACATAACTAAAGCCAAATCCAAATTAAAGTTATCAAAAATGTTGCCAAAACTATTTAGCATAAAAATATGCATAATATGCCTCAACTAATTTGCATAATGCACCAGATTCAAATACATTTATTACTTTGGCTTCCGCCCACAATTTTGAACTGCACAAATATTGCTGACGCCCCCCTAAAAATAAATCGCATAATTCGAAATAAATTCGCGGTGCAATGTTTTTAGATTTTTGTTAAGTTTGTTGAACTTTTTGTCGCAAGATTTCATTTGCTTATATGTCCCACTCGTAGTTTTCTAAAATTAGTTGTTGTTTTTTGTTTTTGGTTCTGCTTGTGTGTTGTTTTTTTTTTGGTTTTCGTGTCAAATGTGACAGCTCTCAATGCGCATCGTTGTTTCTGGGCTAATTATGCAAATTTTTTCTGTATGTAAAAAGGGAGCATCGTTAGCATTTCAAATGCAGAAATTGAGGATTTGTGGTTTTATTTAATAGCTTCTCCATTGACCTCTTAATTCCATTCTCACCCAGTTCATTTGTCTAAACAGAGAATTCCATTCACATCCTTCAGCAAGTCGGAGATGGTGAAAAAGCATTTCTCAAATTGTTTTTGGCCAAAAAACCCCAACTGCAAAGTGGCTGCCGGCTGATGGCTGTTGCAACTTACGACAAAATAATCCAAATCAAATCACTTTACTTAAATTCCAATTGCACTACGCAAAAGCCTTTGTATACCCTGGGTTAAAGAGGGTAGCATGAAGTTGAGCAGAAGTATGTTACTGGCAAGACTTAAAACAGCGATGCCCAGACTTATGCTCTTTGGCTACACTTTGTTTTTGTAATTGCACCGAAGTTAGGAAGTCAATGAGCGTATACATGCAGTGCGCGAGGTATAGAAAACGACACACATGCAAACGATTTCGTAGAACAAAATTCGTTTTAATTCTTTTCTTTAATTGGCGCAAGCAAACTGACCAACAACAATTTGGTGTGATTTTGTTGTTGCCTTACCCAATTTCATTGTGCTTTTCTGTGTGAGTAGTAGTGAGTGCTCTGTCCGATGCTTTTTTTAGGCATGCCTGCCTTAAAAAGTTGAAATACATTTCCTTCTGTGTAAAAAAACGATCTCAGAGAAATGTCTATTAATTCAGAAAATATCAAAAAGATTTAAACCCTCAGAGTCCAGGGTACTCGAAAGTCGTGCCACTTCACTGTTGCGCTTTTACTTGTTTCACTCGCTCTTTGTTACTTTCTGTATTTTATTCTTTATTTTCTTCCATAGCTTTTCTCTTTCAACAGCTGCCAACTGCCAGTTTTGCCCAGTTGTTTTGTTTGTTTGTTTTTTTTTGTATTTTTATTTTTTATTTTTTGTTTGCCTTTCGGTGACGACATTTTGTGGAGCGACAATGCAACGTAAATTCCGTGCATATTTTCGGTCGCCTCTTTTAAGAATTTTTACAATTTATTTTTGTTTCAATTTGCATTGATGCATTGTCTATATTATTTTTAGTGTTAAGCATTTAGCGCTCTTGTTCTATTCGTGTTCATTTGATTTCAATTTACTGTTGTGGGTAGGGAAATATAAATAGACATGATTTCCATTTCATTTGGGTTGGTTTGTTAGCTATAAATAGTGGTGCAACAGCAAAACATCAGCCAATATTGACTCAATTAGCTCCTACACAAGTGATAAATTTATGACTGTTCCTTGCCCCAAGATTTCACAGTTGCTTAAGTGCTGGAGCAATACTGGAACACGATTTTCCGCTATCGGCTCCTCCCCAAAAAGGTCAATTTTATGTGCTCCGGCAATGTACCTTGACATTTATATTTGTATGTACATATGTATGCCGAAAGTGCCGGAGAATAAAGTGTCATAAATAACGAAATCGTTTAAAAGAATTTTTATATGGCTTTCTGTGAGTGTGTCTGTTCTTTTCTTCTTCTGTTGGCAAATAATTTTTGTTATTTCTACTCTTTTGACACTGGGTATGGGCGAATTGTAATGAAATAGTGTAGTGATTGAGGTGAACATAAATATGAAAGGTACGAGTATTTCTTATATTATATTCGAGGTTAGATCCGGCAGTATTTACCTGTTAAAGAAAGTTGGTCAAGCCCGACTATAATATACGCTGTACCTCCCAAAGTTTGTGTTAAAGTGTGTGAAGTGCTTCCTATCGCCGTTGCTCCCTGTGCTGCCCATCATAATTGTTTGTTTTCCTTATAACTCGACTACCGTTCATCCGATCTTTACCAATCCTTTGGCGAATCAATAAATTATCCTAATTACTATATATGTACAGAAGGAGCTAACCTTTTATCTATTAAACTGTGGGAGATATGACTTTTTCCAATTTGCGGGGGCGGGAGGGAGCGTGGAAATAATTGAAAATAAACTTTATGCTGATTTTTTTCTTGAGGTTTTTGAAGAATTCTCAAGTGTTTATTCTTATGGACGTTGACGTACAATGCACAGTACGTTCAAGTGGCCCTTATGACACCAAGCCGAAGCCTGTTACGCGCGAACCCCAGGCAAAATAGCAGCCCACCTCCCGCCCAACCGACCGAGAGGCGCAGCCGCCAACGTGCGACACGAAAACCGGATCAAAAAGTACAAAATAATGTTAAATACGGGACAAATGAGTTAAAATAGAGGTTTTTAAAGCAGGTAAAGCAGGAAGAGAAAGTTCCGAATTGATTAAGCGGTAGAGTTTTTTGTAATCAGCAAAGACGACACGAAACGGATCATGCAAGGCATAGGTAGTAGTACAATGTTTCAGAGATATGGGGACAAAGTTGCGGGACAGTCTACAAGGAACATTAAGATTAATTTGGCTAACCAACTCCGATGAGTCGATTTCGCCATTAATTAGTCTATGTATGAAGATTATAACAAGCATAACTCTACGGTTAAATAAGGAAGGAAGATTAATTAAAAGTAGTCTACTAGAGTAAGATGGTAAACGGACCTCAGGATTCCAGTTCAAGCCACGAAGAGCAAACAATAAGAATTGCTTTTGCACAGATTCTATTCTATCTTGATGGGTCGAATATTGCGGAGACCACACACATGAACCAAATTCAAGTGTAGGACGGACAAGAAAAGTGTAAAGAATCTTGGTAGTGTAGGGATCGTCAAATTCTTTCGACCACCCCTTAATAAACCCAAGAACACTTCTGGCCTTATTAACAGTAGCAGTTACATGAGAGTTAAATTTAAGTTGATGGTCAAGAATAACCCCAAGATCATTTACTTCATTTAGGCGCTGCAATGCCACATTATCAAGCATGTAAGTGACTAATTGTGGTAAGCTTCTGTAAAATGTCATAACCTTACACTTTAAACTGTTAAGGTTTAGAAGATTATCTTGATACCAAGAGTGAAATGCATCCAAGTCTGCTTGCAAATTATAGCAGGAAACCAAATCATTATATGTTAAACAAATTTTCACATCATCGGCGTACACTATAAGCACCCGAGAGTGAGACAAGACTGAAGGAAGATCATTGATAAAGATAGTAAAAAAGCAATGGGCCCAAGTGACTTCCTTTGGGAACTCCAGAAGTAACCTGTATGCACTTAGAATATGAATTACGAAATAGAACTTTTTGGGTTCTACTACTTAGGTAATCAGAAATCCAACTGAGGAGGTTAGTTGGAAAGCCGATTAAACTCAGTTTGTGAAGCAGCAAGAAGTGATTAACAGAATCAAAAGCCTTACTAAAATCAGTATAAATAAGTAGTAGTAGATCTACGCTTCACAAATCCATGTTGGAAGGGTGAGATAATGGAACAACATAAATGTTGCAGTTGAGATGTTATAATTCTCTCAAAAGCCTTAGGAATTGCAGACAACTTGGAAATACCCCTATAATTTTCTACATCGGACGTATTACCTTTTTTAAGGAGTGGAATAATAAAAGATTCCTTTCATAACAAAGGGAAAGCGGATAACTCCAAAGACAATTCAAACAATTTATGAATGGCTTACAAAGTGCATCCGCACAGAACCTAAGTACACACCCAGGCACTCCATCAGGGCCCGGTGCATACACGGGTTTCACAGAGTTAAGGTCGCAAAGGAGCGAGCTTTCAGTGATAACGGGGCTAAAAATGCAATTAGACATACCCATAAGGGTATGGTTGATTCGCACAGTACCTACAAGACGAGTAGGTTGACTTAAAAAACTCCGCAAACAGATCAGCAATTGCTTGATCAGTGTTTGCTTTAGCATTACCACACATAACCAAAGAGGGCAGGGTGGTTGACTTGCGTTTAGAGTTAACAAAAGAATAAAATTGTCTAGGATTTCGCGAAAATTGAAGTCTGCAACGGTCAAGATAATCTTTATAGCATTGAGCATTAAGCACATTAAAGCTAGAACGGGCAAGCACATAACGGGAGAAGTCCGATGATTTACCGGATTTCTTATACTTTTTTAAAATATTTCGACTTCCTGTTCTTTAAGTTTGTTAGTTCCCTTGAGAACCAAGGCTGACTATCAGGACAGCGAGGGCGCTCAATTGGAACACAAACATCAAAAAGTGAATTCAAGGTATAAAGTTGTAAAGTTGTATGGCTACGTCAATATCTGTACAAGTGTACAACTGAGACCAATCAGTGTGAAATATTAAGTCGTTAAGCTTTAAAAAATCAGCTTTTTGGAAACAACGGGGTTAAGCAGTCAAATCTCTAGAAGCAAAACACTCACGAGAAGGCAAATCAATGATAAGGTCCAATGTAGGATGAAAAGGGTCCTCCGGAAGAACCAATGGGTCAATCCTAGATGCAACATTGCTGGGGGGATCCAAAAGGAAAATCAAATTAATTAATTTCGTCACAATTCCCTATTTAAATAGGAAACATTTTGGAAAGCTCAATGTTTTTTTATCCGCTTGAAAAGTGTTTTATAATTTTAGGATCAGTCTAATATTAAATTAAGTTTTGTACCGAGCTACAATCACATATATCACATTAAAGAACAGTCTTTAAAAAATGTTCAGCTTTTAAGAAAATATTTTTCCTCTATTGAGAAAAGGTTTTTCTGCTTTGAAGAAATTATTTTGTGAGGAATATTTACTTCTTTACGATTATTTATAAACTTAGAAACACATTCGAAGAGCTAATGACCAAAGTGTCTCTATTTATGTAAGTTAATGTGAATGTTGTTCTTAAGAAAGAATTAAACTTAATTTTGCAGTTTTCAAGAATTCTATGTTTTTGGTTCGTCCTACATTCATGTAATACACTAACAATGCACACAAGCCAAACTAGTGAGATTAGCACGCCATTGCCTCCTATTCGAAAAAAATAAATATTTCGAATTTTAAGAAATAAAAACTTAAAATGCAATCTCCTGACCCTATCTGCTCAAAAGAAGAAGGGCACCGTATTCCCAAATTGACTATAGAGCATTTTTTATTCGTTATTTTTTTTTGACCTTTTGCTCTCTTTTGACGCTCTGAAGATTTCTGAAATTTACTTGTTCTATTTAGTTTGTTGTTGTGAAAAATGCTTTTAGTGCGCCTGAGCGTTATGTTTATTTTGATATATTCACACATACAGAGGCAATCTGTCGCACATTCCAAGTTCCCACACATGTTCCGCTTCCTTGCCGTGTTGACTTTTCGTGATCGTTAAAAAAAACCATTTAAATGCCTTTTATAGATTTTTTTTTGCTTTTTTCCTTTCTGTTTTCACTTTTATGAACGAAATTAGTCCACTTGGCGGCACGAAAACAGAAACACTAATTGAATTTTCATTGGTATTTTTATGATTAATCGCCATGGGAAATTTGTAGTTATAGGCTATGGGTTTTGATTCTTTTTTGTTTACTTCACGCAAATGTTCGCTTGGCACTAAAACTTCAAGCTTGAATAATGGACGCTTGTGTTTGTTTTCGTTGTGTTTACATATTGTGTCTTTATGGCCATCAACTTAGCACAGTTTCCTCGTAAATGAAAGTCATTCACTTGAACTAACATATTACCAATTGTGTGTGTCGGAAGTTCATTTTAAATTGAAACAATCTGACAAAGTCCAAGAAATGAGCTCGCAAGTCCAAACTATAAATAAATGTCTTGCCACATAATTGACTTCTTCTATGAAACGAAATAAAATGAAGGAAATGCCATGGAAATAATATTTGAAAATTTAAGAAAATGAACAGCATATTGATGGCATGTCAATTTCAAGTGGACTCTGATGGTGAACACTGAATGATGAGTCAATCAGGGCTCTCTTTTTTCATTGCGTTGAACAATATCAAATTTAATTAACCCAGGAAAAATTGCAAAATGAAAGAGAGAGAAAAATGCGCTTCAGAAATAGTGAGTCAATTTATTACACAGAATGAAAGACAATTTTTTATTTACGTCCACTGCAGGTTTTTTGGGTTTTAAGTAAAAGTAAAATGGCTTGTCTAGTTGACACAGCCCCAAGGCTTGTCACTTTGACACAGCCCCAAAGGGCCAAAGCCGAGCTTCTCTCAATCTCTTGGCTTGTGCGCTTCTAAGAGAAAGGGACCTACAGTTTAACGCCGAATCCGAACGGCAGCTTGAAAAGCTTGGCTGGCGCCAACAGCAGAGAGGCGTGACCGGGTGTAAAGTTTATTCAAAGAAAAAACTTTTCACTAGATGTTCCGAAGCGGGATCGAACCCACGACCTCTTTCCCAGCGGTCGCGCACACTAGCCGCTGAGCCACCCGGCCACTGTCCATCTCCACCTTAAGGTCTGGGCTCCATTATGCCCATATTCATAAGTGTGTTGAATATATGTCGAAATATTCTCTTGGGTTGAAAATAAACTTTACTTCTCGATGTAGGACACTATTGGTTTGTAAATTTTCAAAAAATTGGCGGTGTCTACTTTTTTAAGTATGGAAGAACGAGTCAGGCCAAAAAACAACTCCAACAACAATTTTTTATCGCATGACAAAATCAAAAATTGTACTTAAAGATGTTATTACCTCGAACCAAACCATGAACCGAACCTTCCAAATATTTAACCCCTGGAACCGTATCCACTGAAAACGAAAAAAATACGATTCAAATAAACTTTTAAGTAAGTTTATTTTATGACCGCAATAAAATAATTTAATGAGAAACTGACAGAAAAACAAGTGTTTAGAAATTTAATTACCTTCAACTTAAAATAACAATAAGACTTTCTCAAAAATTTTGAGAACAAGTTTTCGAGAAGTGCATATTATGAGCACAATTTGCCTTAACTTAACCAACACACAGGCGTTTAGACGTTTAGCCACACAAACGTGCGATGGTGCAATGCGCTGAGACGCCATTCCATTAGTTGCTCGATGAGTGCAAAAGTACTGGGATCGATTCCCGGACAAGTTTCTTTTTGTTTTTCTAAAATAGTTTAATGAACAAAATCAAGCAATGAGTCATTGATGTTTTCTTGTGCATCTTCCATGTCTCTAATCTCTTAATAAGGGTGGAGCTGAGGCATAAACATACAAACATTTCCATCGAACATCCAATAAGACATGAATATCCAATGCGAAGAAAGCATAATGTGAGATCCGTTCATGGCCTACTCCACAATCAAATACATTTTTTCCAAGTTGAGTTTTCAATGTTCCTGAAAAATTGAAAAAACTGAAGTAAGTACATTGTATGGCTTGTCAAGTTGGCCAAAGCCGAGCCTCTCTCAATCTCTTGGCTCGTGCGCTTCAAATTTCAGCACAAGAGAAAGGGACTTACAGTTTAACGCCGAATCCGAACGGCAGTTTTGAGAAGCTTTTCATGGCTAATTACTACAAAGCTGGCGCCAACAGCAAAGAGGTGTGGCCGGGTGTAAAGTTTATTCAAAGAAAAACTTTTCATTAGATGTTCCGAGGCGGGATCGAACCCACGACCTCTTGCACAGCGGTCGCGCACACTAGCCCACTCGACCACATGTACATTTGTACATTGTACACCCAGAAAAATTTCTTTCTAAAAAGAGCCAAAATCGCCCTAAAATTGAGAAAATCGCCCTTATTTTTGCGCCTAGGGTTAACTATCTTTACTTTTAGAAAAGGCTTTCTACAAAAAATACAACTTTATTTTTCTGAAACAAGGGTTTTATGTTAATCAAATTTAGAAAAAATTTCCAAATATAGAAAGCCGTTTCACACAAAAGACAAATTTAAAAGGGGGTGGTGGGGGGGGGGGGGTTGGGGTTGGTGTGTGTTGCTGCTTGCTGGCTCCCCCCACACACACTCTCAGCGCCCACAACAAGCTACTTTTGCTATGATAATTTTTTAAATACAATTTTTTTATTTTTTTATTTTTTACTTACCTAACTGGGATTCGAACTCAGGACCTCGGCACTCTAGCACGAACGACGGACATCTAACACTCACCGATACAACAGTGTCGCGCGAGACGGTGGCGAAATGACAGTAAAGAATGCAATCAAGACCGGTGGTAGAATGGCAAGGCATTTGCCGGGCAGTCGCCAGGTCGTGGGTTCGAATCCCATTCAAGGCATTGACATACAAATTTTTTTTATTTTCTCTTTTTTTTTTTCTTTTGTTTTTTAGTTATGTTGTTTTTAAAATTTTCTATATTTTTCCGATATTTTTTACAATGCACTGAGGTTTCAAATACATTTTTTTCGTCAAACGCGAAGCTCGTTACTGCAAGCATCTTTCCTAAAATTTAGGAAATTATTCTCTTGTTTTTAGGTAAAGACGAGTGCATCATTTTTTCTTATTTTTTGGTAAAGACGAGTGCATCGTTTTTTTTGCCTTCTTTTAGGTAAAGACGAGTGCATCGTTTTTTCTTATTTTTAGGAAATTTTTTTTCTCAATTTTAGGGCTTTTTAGTTTAATGGTTACTTTTTTTAAAATTCAGGTCAAAATTTCACCAATTTAGGAAAATTTTCTTAAATTAAGGGCAAATCCATTTTATGGCGAAATTTTCTTAAATCTAATAAAAAAATTTTCTGAGTGTAGTACAAATGTAATAAATAGAAAAATTGTTATACCTAAATAGCGGGTCTTTCTTGTAAAATTTTAATACCTTGCACTGTTCAGAGTTTTGTGCGTAATAGTATTTATTAATAAGAAGAAAACATTGAAACATAGAGGCGGTTAGTAAGGAAAGGGTACACAAATCATGGTGGAATTAACAAGGTGAAGCCGTCAGCATATGCTGAGGGCCAATCTATGAATGCCAATGTGATAGAAGGAAATAGCATGATATTTGTTAATACTAATGCCTATAAACTCTTCCCATATTGCTTGTTTTTCCAAGTCCTTGGGAACTCTTATGAGTTTAACGTTGCTTCGCGCAATCGATTTTCGGCAAATCACCCGATAACTCGACATCTTTTCACACACTTTAACCTTTCGCTTCAAGCACTCACAGCATACTGTCCCTTTGGCCCTACAAACAGAGAGAGTGCTGTCTCGGACGGCTTCACCTCGTTAGTTCCACCATGGGATATATGTTTTACACAAGCAATCGATGAGTATTCTAAATAAATAGTAGAAGACAGACGGCGTTGCCAGATAATGATATTTTTAACACTTTTGCAGGACCTATGATTGATAACAATTAAAAATGTGGTCCATTCGATTAGTCACTGACGATTTACTTAACTTGGAAAGCTAAGTTACACTATTGGCCCAGTTTCGAATCTCGAGTCGGTTTTCGTTGCTTACTTTTCATATAAAGTTGTGAACTTTATCTTAAAAAAGCAACGTTTACACGAAACCCGACTCGGAATTCCGAACGGGGCCGTATGATTATGTTAATGTTTCTCAACTTATTTGTAAAAGTTTTAGTAAT
Source organism: Lordiphosa collinella (assembly GCA_018904265.1). Classification (NCBI taxonomy): domain Eukaryota; kingdom Metazoa; phylum Arthropoda; class Insecta; order Diptera; family Drosophilidae; genus Lordiphosa; species Lordiphosa collinella. The sequence continues at coordinate 176,054 of JAEIFV010000449.1, read as the reverse complement.
TCATCTTATTCAACAGATTCATACATATATCGCCACTAGAGCTGGCAAACTATCGATAGTTTTATCGATAAGGGTATCCAACCGAAACGAAATTCGGTTTCAGACAAGGCATTTATACTGACCGAAAGTTTTTTCTAACTGAAACCGTTTCCAATAATTTATCCGACACCGAAATATATCTATGGCCCGCGATAGACAGCCCGACCGAAACCGTAAATTGTTGGGTTGAATAACCTTATCAGGCGCGGATCTAGGATTTGCCTTTGGGGGAGGCTAAGCAACTTAAGTTTTTGGAGTATTACAAAGAGATAAGACATAGAGAATTCCATGCTTAGATCAAGAATGTTCGATTACAAAAGTCGGTAGAATGCAAATTCTTAATCCAAAACCGAATTTCTTGATCTAATAAGAACTTTGATCCAGAATTTTTGCTTCAGAGTTTTGAAATTTATTTTATTGAACTTTGTGCGTTCTCCGTTCAAAAATTTATACTCGGTTATTAACGAATAAGAATAAGAGCTAATTAAGAGCTAGTAGTGGGCGGAAAACGTTTTTTTTTTTTTTCATAGCTCTGATATTCAAAAATATTAGGAGATAAAGCCTTTGTGACTAAGGTGACCCAAAAAGTACAAAATTTTTCATTATGAATTTTCGTAGAACTTTTTGGCTCAGATTGTCTTAGAAAAAGTTTCTGTGTAGAATAAGTCGATCCTCGCCACAAAAACTTCAATATTTCTCTTAGAAATTCTTCGCCTGACGAAGAAGAGTGTTTAATTTTGTGTCGAACCAACTAACTATTCACGGATCCTCTATGATTAAAATCGAATGCGGCAGCTATTAGATAAAATAGAATATAAATCAGAAAAAAAGCTTCATGAAAAAAAACACAGAACTCTTAAAATTTTCAGAAGGAGATTTTGTCGTCATGTGAAACGTTGATACCACAGTTGGCACCAATAAGAAATTCATCCCAAAATATAAAGTATTTAGCCCATATTGTAAAAAAAAAAAAAAACAGTATAAAGGTCATTAAAACAGTCATAAAAGTCCCATATTGTATTGTTTCCAACGATGGATATGTCATAAATGATTTTGAAAATTGTCAAATAAGCCAGATTCCGTATGAAGGTATCATTGAGGCATGTCGATTACGTAAATGGAAAGATTGGCGAGATCAGTGTGAAAATGCTCCGACGTAACTTTGAACCCTTTGTAAATGTAAATATATTTTTATACAAATTTCTTACTTCTATTCTTAGCTTTTAATTTTAATCTTACGAATGAATAATGAATATTTATTGTATGAAATGTACATCTAATGTATATATTTAAGATTAAAAAACTATGTAAGTAATTTAAATATATTAAGATCGAGGACGATCTTATGGTCAGGATGGCCGAGTTATAAGGTTGTATGCGTAGCCCTGGTATAATAAGATTGTATGCGTAGCCTTGGTAGATATCGATACTCACAAACCCTGTTATCGATCCTGGGCATACTAGGGTTACTAGGGTATGGTCACATTGAAATTTAGCGTGCCCTGATGAAATTGGCGGTAAATGAAACTTGTAAGAATAATATTAAATCAACCTGAGTCTACAATATTATTAATAATTTTGTAGTTTAGATTTCTTTTTTTTGAATTTTCCAAACACTCTTAAACAGCGTTATTTGAATTGTCTAAATTTTTATTGAATTTTTCATTTTTAGATTTTCTTTCGGAGAATCTCCTTGGCAGCTTGATTTCTCAAATTCGAAATAATTTCGCACAAATTTTAAATAAGTGCTTTGACATGGACGATTTAGAAGCATCTATATGCAAAAGAATTTTGCATTGAATAAATATAGAAAAGAAAAAACTGAACGATTTCATTGATTTAAAAAAACATTTAGCTTTTGTAGCCGATTCAGTCGATTCTTCTGACAGATTTTCAAAGGTAATCAATCGCTTCCCTGTAGTTCAGCTGCACCGGTGCAGCACTAACGAACCCCCTGGCTCTTCGTAGTGAGCACACGCCACCAGATTAACCACCAGTCATGTATTTGCCTAACGAATTTTGTATGGGAATGTCCGGAAAACGTATCGATCGGTACGACCCTGCATTACCAGTCGTTAATGTTGTGATGGGTGCACACTATAATTCACGAACTAGACTAGCGCTGTGATGCATTACCTGTCGTTAACGATGCGACTGACACCAGTGATGCATCAGGTCGTTAGGCCTGGTAGTGCCTTGACACCAGCTGAACTACAGGGTATAGTTCAAGTACTAGACTAGCGCTCTGATGCATTACCTGTCGTTTCCCTGTAGTTCAGCTGGTGTCAAGGCACTACCAGGCCTAACGACCTGATGCTTCACTGAGCGACAGTCGCGTCGTTAACGACAGGTAAGGCAGCACAGCGCTAGTCTAGTACGTGAACTTTGGTGTGCACCCATCACCACACTAACGACTAGTAATGCTGGGTCGTACCGGAAATTCCCATACAAAATTCGTTAGGCGAATACTTGGCTGGTGGTTGGTCTAGTGGCGAGTGCTAACTACGAAGAGTTAAAGAATTTGCTAATGGAGCACCGGTGCAGCTGAACTACAGGGTTACGACGAGACTGACGCTCAGTGATGCATTAGGTCGTTGGGAAAGGTTGTGCCTTGTCACCGGCTGAACTGCAGGGTTGGAACTTGTTAAAAGTTTATTTACATTTTTAAGCAGCCCTGAAAAAATATTTGATAAAATTCTTCATTTATTTTCAAAGAGTGACCACAGAAAGAAACAGTCGGAATATTAATCAAAAATAATGGTGAATTTTTCCTTTTTAATTGCAAGCTCGATGGACAAACACGGATTTTCAAATATTTAAAACAGCTGAAATAAATAAATAATATTATTAGTTTTTGGTGCCTTGCACCCCATAGTTGTTGTCCCTTCGCCTGATCAAAAACATGTTTAAGTTTAAACCAAAGTAAGACGCAACTATCTAACAGTCAATGAACTCAAATTCGAAGCACAGGAAACGGTCCGAAAACGGATTGTCATTCTTTAAAACTGGTTCGAACCTAAATCAAAATTTTAGAGACTTGCAACCTCGGATATTACAACTCAGAGAAAACCAAAAATGTGAAAGAACTACATGAAAATGTTTGTTTTCTGCACGTTTGACAGGGATTTTCCACCCATTACGCTTATGTAAGTTTTCAGCATAATATTTTACCTTACAACTTACTTACCTTGTCTGGGAAACTTAAACTCACATGCCGACATCTTAGCCCATACTACTATTAAGCACTCGAGTGGTAATGCCGCAAATCACAGTAATAAAGGAGAGCGACGATGAGCTAAATGGATGAACAACGCGTTTCGTGTAGTTTTTCTATACTTAGCATTCAGCATTTCAACCGTTAACGTTTTTTTACAAAAACTACATATCATGTGTGGTCGGGTGAGGTTCGGCGGCTAGTGTATGCGACCGCTGAGCAAGAGGTCGTGGGTTAGATCCCGCCTCGGAACATCTACTGAGAAGTTTTCCTTTGAGAAACTTACACACCCGGTAAGCTTCACTGCTGCTGGCGCCAGCTTTTGGAGTAGTTAGCCATGAAAAAGCTTATCAAGCTGCCGTTCGGATTGCGAGGAGCTCGGCTTTGGCCATTTAGGGCAGTGACAAGCCATTTTACATTTACATGTCATGTGTGAAGAACGGTTTCCTATATGAAAAACATAACAATTCTGTACTAGTTAAACTCGCACGTAGGTTTTTAAGATCCAGACGTTAATGTAGAAAACCTTAAGCTTTTGTGTGGTATTCACACTGCTGTTTGAAATATGTAGAAGTTATTGCGAAAGAAACTGATATTCTCATGTCATGTACCTTTTGCCCTTGTCCACGGAGCATTTGAGTTTCTACATGCATCGTTTACTTATTTCATTTCTGTAGTCTTTCTACATGCCACGTTAAATTTTCTGTTTACTACATTTAGCGTGTGAAATTAAGCAAGGTGACCTACGATTCGTTTGGAATTGCCGTTTGTACTATGTTATTGAGTAATTTCACCTTTGTTTTCAACAAGCTGGCAGATGAGTCTTGGGATGCTGTACAAATGTTTCTGTTGTCAACCCAATCTGTCAAATATTTGGCTTACAGAAGTGTACAAGCAACTGTGCTTTTCTGGTTTTTCTGTGGTTTGGTATCCGAATAGGCTGCACCTTTTCAAATATATAACTACTCCTTTGTTTTATAAATCCCAATTATTTGCTTTATAATAAATATTCCTTTGTAGAATAAACCAAACTTTTTGAAGCATGTCTAAAATCCAACCACAAGTAAAGATTATTTTTCATTAAAAACTGTCCAATTCCGTTTTGGGCAAACACAAAAGCAACAAAACGTAAATATTTGCATTGAACAACAAAAGAAAAATGTGACAAAAAAAATTGTTGCAATCAGCAAACATCAACAACAATATATCCGAAATTGTTTACAGCTTTCAATTTACTTTGAGTTTGCACCCACTTCCTTCCACCCGAATGCAACTTTTGTAGTCAAATGCAGGCCGTAGCCGGAACAAAGTAAATTGCTAAAAATCTCAACTAAATGAAATAAACAACTATTTAAGGCGCCCAAGGAAAATGTGAGCAAAGCAACTAAAACACAATTAACAAATAGAAAAGAAAAACGGAAAGACAAACGCGAATGTAATGTGAAAAGTTGGGAAATTGAATTGGAACTGAAAGCAGCAGAAAAGCGAAAGGGAACCAAGCCATGAAGTTTCGTTTGGCATTATTCTGGCTCTTTCTGTTGACAGTTGGCGGCGGCAATCGCAAGCAATTAAGCGCGAAGGATTGTGGCCCATGGGGCGTGGCCGCACAACAAAAATCAATCAGCCAGCAAGACAACCAAGGAAATGAGCTGGAAAATGCAGCAAAGCGAACGCAGGTTATTGGGGACATCACAACGATGGCAACGGATGCTGTGGCCAAATCAATGACGCAGCAAACACTTCGCCAGGCCAAGGATTTGAAATTGCAAAATTTGGAGCTTCATTTCAAGCAAAGTGTGGCCAAATTGCTGGACAGCAATGAGAACGGAGATGAGACCACCATCCAGACCACAGATACACCCACCACACACCACCCCGAGCGACGACATGCGGTGCCCGACAAGCTGCTGTACACCAAGGAGTTACAAATCAAGCAGGGTCGACTTATGGGCATAACGCGACGCTTTCAGGTAACAAGCGGACTGCGGGATGTGGATCAATATTTGGGATTGCCCTATGCCGAGGCACCCACGGGCAATCGACGCTTTATGCCACCGGGTAAGTGTTTAGCTTGTGGATAAGTCTACCAATCAAATTGCAACTTCTAGCAACAAATTTGACTTAATGATGGCGAGAGATTTTCAAGTTTTTGAGTTTTTTGTTTAGGAAAAATGGCTAATTGTGTCTTTGTTAAACCCAACCAAATGTTACAGACGAAGAGAGCCGCACGAAAAGTGTGTTGACACAGGCAGGCAAAATTCCACCCACACAGAGAGAAAAATTAAGGAATTTCGTACTTGAATGTATGAATAAAGTTTTCCAAATTCGTTTGAAGATCATTTAAGTAGAAAGAATAACTTGAACTTCAAAGCTTAGCTCTTTAAATAACTGGTTGAGACGAACTATCTCGTGTGCATACGAAAAATTTCAAAGCAGCGCTGCTCCCACAGACACAGTATAAGCAGTACAAGCGCAGCTGCGTTGCGTGATTTGCTGTTCGGCGCACACCAATGCAAAAATGTGAATGTATTGTTTGTCTGCCTCTGATCTAAAGTGCGTACACTTAAAATTTAATATTGGAAAGGGCTAAAATGAAAAGGGCAAAAAATTTCTATTAGTTTTGGTTCTGAAAAACAACGAATTATATAAATGTTTATAAATGTTTTACTTACCCTGTGGGGACTTCAAATCACGATTGGGATGCCGTCTCAACCAGTTGCGCTCTCGTTGGCTCTAGCACGGCCAAAATTCTGCATATGGGTATTTCCATGAAGACGAACGTGACCGTCGTACGCATTTAATGCAAAATAAAAGTCAAAATAAACAGGTTTTTTTTTCTTCTGCCCCTTTAACTTATAGCTTCTTCGGAGCACTTTATTAAGTGGTAAAGTTGGTAGCAGACGTAGTTCTGGTTCGAAGATAAAGCCAACCAAAAAGCGATACGCACGTGACCAAAAATGGAAGTGCTTCTTTTGGGTATCAACATAAGTGCAGAACTCAGCGAAACCTGCCAAAAATTTTTAGTGCGACTAAGTTTAGAATGTTTTTAGTCGCTTTTACTGTATATTAGAATTACTTTGACTGAAACATTTTCTTTATTTTTATTCTTAGAAAGTAAAATGGGATTCGCTACGTGACATTGCGCACGTGATATATTCTTCCATCATAATATATTTGTTATTTTTGTTATAATGGAAAGCAAAAAGTTACAGTTAATTGTAATCACATAGTTTATTATGGTTTCATTTTCGATATTTTCCAACCCGTTGTACGCTAAAATCGATTTTAGAGAGCCAAGTTCAATACAATCTATTGTAACTTTTTTCAAAAAAGCGTGCAAAATAAGTACCCAAATAAGAAAAAATGAGGATTGGGGCGAGTTTCCTTTTGAAAATCTCGAAATGGCTAATGAATTATTGTAAGATTGGCTAACATCAGTTAAGTTTGATTGATTCCCTATGAAAATTTGATAAGAAGTAGTGTTTTTAAGTACTTTTAATTTTTTGGTCTCCGTGGACCTTTCTAGGAATATGCCCATATATTGAATTGCTTTAAGATATTCAACAAAATATTTCTGGTATTTTGCATAAATATGGACTGCTTGTTATTCTCAAGTTAGAATGCCAAAGTGCTTTTTAATTATTTTTAGTACGAAAAGGACATATTTAAATCAAAAAGCATTTTTATATTCATTTAAATTTTACCATGCGTTTTTTTTTTCTCCGGTTTGTTAATGGATCGATTCGGGAGGCGGGGAGTGTACCCTGTGTAGGAGGTGAGGTTCGACCCGTAACACTGGTTTCTGTCACTCGGGCCCTGTGCAGAACACGATTGAAAGGTCGTTTCAACCAGTTGAGCCATCGCACACGCTTGTGGCGAAACGTCTGAGATTCAACTTGTATTGAATTGAATAAAGACCAATAATTTTTTGCACTTCGCACAAATTAGACCACTTGTAATTCTCAAGTTAAAATTCAGCAGCGACCAATATAAAAGGGGAACTGTCATTTACGGAGTTTTTACTACTTATACCAAAAACATCAACCTAACCGCAAACCAATCCGGCGTCCCTTTAAAAACGCTGAACCGAACCGGAAACCAAAAAACAAATCGGTTTGGTTCGGTTCAGTTCACTGACGAGTTTGCCCACCGACCTCCTAACACGCCTGTCATCAGATTACATTCCTTCTTTGAAAGTTGCTAATGGATTCTGTCGCGTTTCTTCACCTTAATCCAACTTTAGCAAGGACAATGCCAGCATATCCGACTATTCAAATGTTCTCTACGAAATCAATTTCGAAATTGTCGAAAAGTTTAGAAATCATTATTTTTTAAATGTTGGGGAAAAGTTGTATAAAAAGACCCTATAGGTGAGCGTCTTCATATAAAATACAAGAAATGTTTTATATTTTACGGATAAGCCTCACCCAAATAAAGTTGGTTTTAGCAAATACCTTGGGTTCAATACCTTTAAAGCACAGAAATAGTACTTTATAATGTGTGCGATTCCAAAGGACCGATCTTCATGTTACAACAATATTTTGGGACAATGAATTAAGGGTGATCCTTGAACAAAAATATGTTTTTTATATCATTTTTCATTTGCCGCAACTTCAATATTCCAAAACTATGACTTAACGAGCAGATTTAAGAGTAAGTCGCGGCGATATATTTAAGGAAGGGATTTAAGAATTCAGATATAGTGAAATAAAAGGCGATCCAATTATGAAATGATTTTTTGAAACTTTTCATTTCCGCGAAGATTAACGGGTAAACCGGGATTTAAGGCTTAGGACTCGAGGAAAATAAGGAAGTTCCTTGAACAGAAAGGCCATTTTTCTGAATGCCTTACATTCGGAGGCTCGGAGAAAGTCCTTTTCCGAACAGATTTAAGCTTAATTATAAACGATATCTTTACGAGTTGAGATAAGGCGGAATAAGGGTTGTAATACTTTAAGATGGGCTTTAAGGTTTAAGATTTAGCAGAATATAAATTGCGTTCTTGGCATTTTTGTAATTGTCTAACCATCGAAAGCTTATAGAAATACTTTTCCGCGCAGATTTGTGGGAAGATCGGGATTTCATTAAATTTATAATAAATTTAGACCGAACCACTGAACCGAACCGAAACCGCGGCTCAAAAACTGCGTGAACCACTGAACCGAACCTATTTCCTTACCGATTGGCTTGCATCCCTGATAAAAAGAACAAAAACAAAATACATACATGTAAAAATATTCTGCAGTAAATTTACTTTTCGGATGGGTACATTCAACCAAGAAAATTTTTCTGTCTTCTGTTGAGATAAGCTCCTACGAACCGGTATCCTGCAAAATGGTCCAGCCACACATGCGTCTCTTCTCTTCGTTGAGGTTATTGACACACTTTGAGTGGCATAGTCCAATGTTCCAATTGGAACACAAATTTCCTATCCTTATTAGATATTCTAGCAAAGTGCCAGTAGCGGTATACTCGTATAAGCAGAGGTCTCAGTCAATTATGCGGTCATAAAGTCATTTCTGTTGACAACTTATTGACGTCGATCGGATGGCATATCGTGGGTATCGAAGGTCCTAAAATGTTTCCTTAAAAGACACGGTCATTTTCACCCACTTTGAAATTTTAGATAATTATACCCGTTACTCGTGGAGTAAAAAGGGTATACTAAAGTCGGCCAAATGTATGTAACAGGCAGAAGGAAGCCCCCTTCCGCCCCCACAATAAAACATGTTGAATAACTCCAACATTTTTAAAGATATCCATATTGCCCCATATCTACAATCTCTGAAATTTTCATAGAGATCGGAAAATAAGTGGTCGAGTTATACAAGCTATAAAAATCCTAGCATACTTTATGGGGCCGCCTGCGCTGTTTGCTTGCATAATGTTGAAATGTTCACATTAACGGTAATGCCAAACTTTATAGTAAATAACAGCGAACAGGTACGAGCCGCCACGAGTACAATCGCTCAGCGCTCAAGGCTTGTGAGACTCGAGTATTTCCCTTACTCATACTCAAGTTGACTCAGCGCTTCGGCCGCAAGCCGGCGCAAAGCCCCTTGTTACAAAATCAAAGTTCTGATGCGAGCCGTCATGAGTAAAGGTTGTTCGGTACAATTACTCCCGATTACTCCTGGCTTCGGCCGCAAATCACAAGTACTCTTGTTGTCGAAGTCAAATATCTGTTGCGATCTGTTACGATCAACGCTTGTACACAATCGTCACAAGCACACCAAAAAAGCAACAATTTGTGAGAGCAAAAGTGATAACATGATGCCCTTTTTTTAAAATTAGTATTTTGCATACGCTTTCTCGTTCCTTCTTGTTACATGTTGTTGTTTGAAGTTTTGAAAACATAATTATTTTTGACTCGTGGTATGAAAAGCTTGTTCATTTTGTTACTCGTGCTAAGCAAAGAGCTTACTCGTTTGAGAGTGACGAACCAATTCTACCAGTCCAACCAAGCCAAGTAAACGCACGAGTGTGATCGAACATTAGAGGTTTGTTGCAGGTCTCTGGTATTCAAATATATTCAGTCAGTGCTAGTACAATAAATAAGGAAACCAAAATATTTTTAGGCCTTATAATATCTTATGCTATAGTGCACACTCTTGGGATGTTAATATATTGGTTGAGTTTGCAATTACTTTATATCGATTACTTACTTCCCAATTTCTTCTCTTCTACATAGAGCTATCTGTCACATAATCAAACAAATAACAGAGTAAAATTAAAGTTTATCTAAAACATAGCAGCTATCTCGAAGATCAGAAATCGGCCCTTAACTTGAGGCTGACTACATTTTTCTCCATGTGTACTTTTTTTCGAGGCACTCAAAATGCGGACAGCAATTTAAGCAATTATGTTTAAGCCTGGGCCTCGGCCCCAGCATTAGGCTTTCCAAAACCTGACATCTCTGCCCCCAAATCTGAAGCTGAAGCTGGGGCTATTTGTGTTTTGAACTATCTATGCTGCCATTTTCCCCATGACTCCGTTTACATTCGCAATTGCTGGGGAATTTGGCTCGGCAAATTACATTTAACCATTTGATTGCTGGAAATGTGTAAGATTATGTGTCGGGTTCAAATGGGTTTTTGAAAGGTGAATTGTATTCGTGTGTAGTCATAATTGAGTTGGGAGGGACTGGTGTGGTTGTTTATGCTTCTTTCATGATGAAAGCAGTAGGCAGACTCAAGTAGTACGGGGTGTAGCTTTACTAATAAGGCTTTGGAATCATATTAATAGCGATTGTTTTAAGAAATTCTTGTCCAATGTTCTTTAAGTTCTTAAAATAATTAGTGTCAAATGTCAGATTCAACAGAAAGAACATTCTATACCCCATGGTAATTGGCAAAAAAACACGGCAGTTTCCCACACAAAATCAATAAATTAACTTTGAATTCGCTTACAATGCCAAAGTAATTAATGTTTATTCAACTAAATTCATACCCACCAGCCTTACAAAGCAAATTCCGTTTTACACAAAGGAACTTTTGCTACATTGAAGTGGCCATAAATCAAATCGATGCCAAGTCAATACACACACAGTACGCCCACACTCACAGTTGCCCCCAAAAATATGCAACATTTACACTTTGACACATACGCAGCGACACGGACAAAATTTCATTTCGTCCGCGCTATTGTGCACATAAAAAAGGAAAGGACCCCGGCAGCCAAACAAATACGCGCAACTTTATTTGCATTTTGTTATTAATAAATTTCGCAACAGGCGAAAAGAAAGCGCGTCTTGTATATAAATAACTGTGGGGGCGAACAATAGGAAAAGCGCAAGCAAACGAAGCAAACAGATTCGGCAAAACAAATTTTGGGGAACGACACACACGGCACGAACTTTGTTTGCACTTGCGTCTCCTTTAACATTGCGTATACGCTACGTGCGCGTATTTGCATTAGCTGATATTTGCCTGGCAAATTTCAAGGCTCCGTTGTTGCAACATTGTTCCCATGGCAAACAACTTCCGCTGACAAATATGGCGTTAGCTGCTGTCTCCAGTTGTCGGATTGAGTGCCTGCCACTCGAGTGCTCAATAAACGCCACGCGGACAACAAAACTGAAACTACAAATCGTCGGGGCAAACACTTTCGATGCCAGACTCCGGCCTCCAGCTTCCGGCCTCCGCATGATAATTTATCATGATGGCGGGATGGCCTGTGTGGCGAGTTTGTGTATGTGGCGTGCAATAAGTGGGAAATTGTGGTGAAGGTTGGGGTTTTTGCGGTCGGTTTATGGCTAGCGAAAATTTGGTTTGCAGCCTTCCATATTCAAGACAATGCAGTTGGCAGCTTTGTGGAGGGATTTTACGTGTGTGCTAACATTAGCTTAACACGTTTTTCCTATTATGTAAGAGCTAAATATCCTGAAAATCAGTGCTTTAAGCGCTTGGGAGCTCAGGTTCAAAGGGGCGTATCTGCCATTAAATGTTTGTTTTGGACCATTGTGTTGTATCTGCCAAAAAAGTCATAATTTTTAAGAATTGGTGAAGCTCCATGAAGAAGTTCGCTTTCTTGTATGGCATGACCATCATATGGCATCACCAGTTGTAAATCTTTCGTACAAACGTTTAATACGTTTAATTTTCACTGTATTAATTCTTACAAATGCACAAAGAAAAAATATGATTATTTAAACATATCCATTGGATGATTTCCCGTATCCATTTAGCCTGGATATGTCTTTAAAATATTTTTAATCATCCAACGTTGCTGAAAATCATCAAAGGATATGAAGAATGATCATCATTTGCATGACTTTCAGCTCCGTTGGATGATAAAAAGGATATTACACACAATTCAGTCCAAATAAATCTTTTTGTTTCTGTGTGCACGTTGAGTTTTGACTTCTTTGGTTGAATGTAAATTTCAACAATCTGAGAGCGTTCGCGTGGCGTGTCCCGTTTCGTGGTAAAAATCTAGATTGGACTGACGCTTCAAACGCGCTTTGTAATTAGTCGATCTGGCATCGCTGTCGAAGTTATAGCGTTGCCAGATTGGTCCATCGAATATGGCCTAATCATCTAGCAGAAATAAAGTCGCTAAAATAAAGTGACACTTATAAATTAAATTCATCAAGCAAAAAAATTCTAAGTTGGATAATAGTCTTCTATAAGTAAAAGACTATATCCTATAGCTATAGTAGTTTTATATGATTTTAGGATTTGCTCGACAAAAACATTCATTTCTTTGTCAATATTTTAGTTAATGTTTTTTGACTGTTTTTACGACCTTTATGCTAAGTAAACCTGCAGTTTTTAGTCGGCTCGAGATCATGTTATGCTTACGCATAACTTTAAACAGAGACACATAACACCACAAAGCAGGCTGGTACATCATTCAGCTGTTTCATGAGGGACCAACCTCAATCATCACTGATCATGCCTAGTCTGAACTGTCTCAAACAGCAGCCTCTCCATGCCTGCGATGCCAAAACAGCTTGAGAATTCCAAAGCAGCATGCGCGCAAAAAACACAGAAGACAGCCTGAACAGACAGACGCCTCTGTACGTGTGTGTGGTTCCTCTATGGTCTTCGTCGCATTAGTGTGAAAGCCAATGCTTTCTGCTTCTAAGGCGATGACCAAAACGTTTGCATGCAAATTGCATACACTCAGCAGTTTTTGTTGTTACAAATAAAACTTTTCTATTAAGTTTCGAACTACAACGCTATTTGTATGTAAAACCACACACACACAAAGGCCTTCTGTGCCTAAATTTCGCACCAAATTTGCATTATTGGGCATTAAACCAACAACACGCATACGTAGAGTGCGGGCAGAGAAAAATATGGCTGCTGTATCCGCCAGTATTGTAAATGACCGTTAATTATCGATTCGGCGCCGATCGCAGCATTGCAAGAACTGCCAAAAAACCTTAGACCGCTCACTCGAAGCTCTGTAGACAGTTGCCGAATTCTCTGTCAGGCAATCTAGTGGCACCATTGCAGCTATGACGAGCGCAGCTTCGTTCGAGATAGTCCTAAACGCTTGGTAGACCGCCAGCCATCTCTACAGCTGCGTTAAGCCACTTCTGCAGAACTTTGCCAACTCTGTCCAGCAGGCAGATGGGCCTGTATGAAGAAGCATCCTCTGGGGGTTGCCAGAGACTACTAGTACACATTCGACTGGAAAAATAATGAAAACAAACGAAATCAAGGGTACAGGGTATTTTGTATTTGGGGATCTCGATTAAAGCGCATTTACTAGTTATAAACTTGTACCAGAGGTACCCAGAGTATATTTAGTTTGTGCAAAAGTATGAAATAGCCTTAAGGATACATCTCCGAGCCTATAATCCTTATGCTTCTTAGTAGGAGCTTTGAGTTGATTTTAGACCAGAGGGAGGCATTGCAATCCATTGGTGTGTGTGAGAGCAACTCAAAAATTGCTCTCAATTTCAGAAGCAACGACTGCGTCGCGGCGTAGGAAAGCAAGCAACGCAGCGGCGCTTGTACAGCTTTTACTATGTGTGTTTGAGCAGCGCTGCTTTGAGAATTTTCGTATGCACGCCAGATAGCAAGCTGCCGGCCCCTGTTTTAGACAACACATGGAGGTGTCTCAAAAGTCTCTTCTCACCAAATTGCAACCCAAAACCAATTCTCGGTGTCCAGGAAATACATTTCGGTTGGTTTCAAATTCTCATATTTTGTTAGGAGATTCTGGCAAACCAACTAGAGCCATTACACAAGCCAGCCAAACATACTTCGCAAACCTACGCGACTCAATGTGAAAACATAAATATAGCTATTCGGCCCTGTTCCGAATTCCGAGTCGGTTTTCGTGGAAATGTTTGCTAGTAGCGTTTAAACTTGACAAAGTTATATGGAAGGTGACAAGCATTTCAACGGTTACTAGATTAGGTTTGACAAAATCGGGGTTATGCAGCTGATGCAAACCGATTGCTCAATGCCAAGTGGATTCACCTGTCAAAAAAAGAATACCTGATCTAGTAGCCACAGACATTCTGCTTACTTTCATATAAAATTGTGAAACTTAAATAAGAAAAAGCAACGTTTACACGAAAACCTACTCGGAATTCGGAACAGGGCGGATTAATAGAAACCAAAGTAAATTTTAGCTGGCTCAAGTTCGAAGATTGATTATGATTCAATAATCAATAGAAAATTCAACAGAGGATATATACACTCACAAAGTCGGTAGAATGAACCAAATTTTACAGTAACTATCACGTAAACACATAAACCATTGCTATAGTAAGTCGAAACGAAAATATAGCTTGGAAATGCGCCAACCCACAATATTTGTAATATTTACCGATGTTTACAGTAAGAAGCTTTTCTCGTTAAGTACACTGTGATTTTACTACCAAAATAGTAAATTGTCAGTTTTCTGGTAAATATACCAACAACTTGTTGGTCTACTATAAATTAGTAGAATTATTATTTAAGCTGTTAAGTAACCATACAAACAGTAAGATAAAAATTTTTACTGTAAAAGTAGGTTTACAGAATTAATAGTTACTTTACTATGTGACTGTCTTAGTGACCTTTTTAAAATCAATCATTGAACGTCTTAGCAAGTCTTAGGACGTCTCCAAGTCAATTAGTTATGATTGTTCATAACTTTTAAAACAAGACATATGTCTTCTGCAAGAAGGCAGAGACCATTCCATGCCAATGCTAGGATTGTTTGGGAATTCCAAGGCAGCACAAGAGAAAAAACAACTCATCAGGCTGCAAAAAAATTGGTAAGAAGAATTTTTTGACCGTACCTGTTCTGAAATGCAAAGAAAGAACAGCTTTGGTCACGTCGGATCATATCACGTTAGAGTTACCATTTCTATAGTAAATTAACTGAAATAACTGTAGCTTATTACAATAACAAAATATGTGTTAAAAAATTGTAGCTAAATTTACTATGATAAAAGTTGTTAATTCCAACAATAAAGTACTGTGTAGACGGCCGTTTCGGCTGCCACCATGGCAAAGCCTTCGTCAGTACACTTTCAGTTGCTGTTACACCATCAAGCCATTTGCAAATCCAATTTAAATAACCCAGACGGCGAATAAAGACTTGAGAATTTCAAGTGCACAAATATCACAAAATTTCTACTTGTCATTAAGCTCCGTTTTTTTTAGCGTAGCTGAAGGTATGTGCATGGTCGTTGAAGGAGTGTGCTTAAAGTGTGCCACGATTTCCTTGTGTGCATTTATTTGAAGGGGTATGCTTATATAAAGACCAAGTTATTTTAATAGTTTGTTTAAGAGGGAACCGTTAAGGTATTATAACAAACATCACGTCGAGCCAATTCCATTTCTATTTTATCTGAATATGGGTTGATTGACGACGATTGATTACAATTCAATAATCAACACACCTCGACCTTGAGCCTGCTAACATTCACTTTCACTAAAATCAAAACAGTTCGTAAAAACCCATTTTCAGATATGAATAAAAACTATATCAATTAATTTGGAGAGACGCTGTCCTGTTCTTGTAACCATAAACTTAAACACACCTTTTAACTAGACTTTCGAGTAAGCAAATGAAATTTCGAGGCTGTGGGAACCGATGGCAAATCTCTAGAGATTGTAAGACTCCCCAAAAGTTTCATGGTGATTGATCGATTGAACAAATTGACCCGCCCTAATAAAATATTCTTGATCAGCATCAACAGCCGAGTCGATATAGCCATGTTCCGTCAGTCCATGGTAAGAGATAAGTATTTGACATAAAATTTTTTTCTTTTGTTTTTCTCCTTTTTTTTCTTTTCGAAACTGACATTGCGTTCATAATCATTTCCAACTCTAATTCGTATATTTGAATTTTATGGTACTGGAGAAAATTTGGATTTATATTTCGTTGCTCTTTTTATTTTTATGCTAATGACTCAATTATCGCCAATCAATATCAATTTTATTGCTATTATCACAGTCAACAAGCTTTATGAATAAATCACTTAATTTGCCATATTTGATTTGGTTTCTCTCTCTCTCTCTGAAACATTAGCATATTTATTTCAAATGCAAATGCGTTTAAATGACCCTCAAATATTGTCACTAGAAAACCTCACATACAATAAGTTTATGCCAAGAATGTCATAAGCCAATCCCATGGTTAGTTTTGGGTATCAACCGCACTGGTTCTGGAATTCTGAGATATGCATCGTGATGTGCTGTTACCGTAACCAGAACTAACTTGACCAAACATCGTGGTTGCGATTTGCCAAACAATGCTCTGCACACAAGAGCTTGGCTTGACGTTAACTGGTGACCACAGTCAGAGCATGTGCCGGAAATGCGAGAACTGCTGGGGCGAAAGTGGAAAGTGTGAGCGTGTGTGAGTCCTTGTTTACGGCGCATTCAAGTGCCCATTGACCGGGCTACATAAATACAAAATTGACTTTTTGCCAATCGAATGGTGTTTTTCACATGGCACACAGAGCTGAGAGAAAACCCCAAGCGAACATGGAGGAAGCGTTGGGCATGCAGATGATAACTGTCACAGTTTTGTGGACTTTTTAACTTAGGGACAGTGGACTGGGATCTAGTAAAAAGTTTATAAAAAAAAGTCACGTTTGGCCAATAAGCTTGGGCTTTTCAAGGCAGGAAGCGATTTATGGAATTCAAAAAACTATTCATTCCAATTTACCTTTAACCACTGTGCCATACAGTTTTTTGCGTGTAAACTAGCATTGTTTTTTTTATTTTTTTGGTTCATCTAACATAGCTGGTGCTGCTGCTACTGCTGTTTTTCATATCACCTCTGTTCACTCCTACTCTTCCTCCTCTTCTTTACACTTTGCAGGTGCACCACTTCCCTGGCAGGGCCTGAAGATAGCGCGTCACTTGCCGCCAGTTTGTCCGCAAAAGCTACCGGATATCTCACCCAACAGCAGTGGGAATATGTCACGGGGTCGTTACAAGCATTTGAGTCGCCTGATGCCCTACCTGAGGGCGGAGAGTGAGGATTGTCTCTATTTGAATGTATATGTACCGCATGAGGGTGAGTGCACAGAACAAATAAACGATTGA
The DNA here is from genome assembly GCA_018904265.1 of Lordiphosa collinella. Lineage (NCBI taxonomy): Eukaryota > Metazoa > Arthropoda > Insecta > Diptera > Drosophilidae > Lordiphosa > Lordiphosa collinella. The sequence continues at coordinate 158,792 of JAEIFV010000449.1, read as the reverse complement.
TGCATAGATAATCTGACCGGAATTTTCTGATTCGCAGAACCGCTGGCTGTTACCAAATTGCATGCGGTGCTGGTTTATTTGCACGGCGAATCCTTTGAATGGAACAGCGGGAATGCTTATGATGGCTCAGTGCTGGCCAGCTATGGTGAAGTAATTGTGGTCACTGTGAACTACCGTTTGGGCGTGTTGGGTAAGCAAACTCTTTAGAAGTTAACAAGTCAAAAACTCTTTTAACTTTTTCTGTATAAGCTTTTTAAATCGATCGATTGGTGATTCTGTTGTTTATTTAATAAGTCATTGATCCAACTCTAAGCTTTTCTTACCTTATTGTAGATAATGTAATTTAATTATTTTTCGAAGTGTAAGGTTATGTCATTTTACAGAAGCTTACCACAATTAGTCATTTACATGCTTGATAATGTGGCATTACGGCGCCTAAATGAAGTAATAGTTCTTGGTGGAATTCTTGACCATCAACTTGAATTTAACTCTCTTGTTACTCATGTTACTGTTAATAAAGCCAGAAGTGTTCTTGGGTTTATTAAGCGGTGATCGAAGGAATTTGAAGATCCCTACACTATCAAAATTCGTTACACTTCTCTTGTCCGAACTATTCTTGAGTATAGATCATGCATGTGGTCTCCGCAATATTCGACCCATCAAGATAGAATTGGATCGTGGTTTGAACTGGAATTCTGAGGTCCGTTTACAATCTTACTCTTGTAGACTACTTTTAATTAATCTTCCCTCCTTACTTAACCGCAGAGTTATGCTTGGTGTTATCTTCATCAAGACTAAATAATAGTGAAATCACTTCATCGAAGTTGTTTAGCTAAATCAATCTCAATGTTCCTAGTAGATCGTCCCGTAATCTTTTTCCTCTTATCTCTGAATCGTTGTACTATTAAATGATGCCTTGCATGATTACAATAAACTCAACCGCTCAATCAACTCGGAACATTCTTTTCCTGCTTTATTTGAACTTATTTAGACCGTTACAATGGACTTTTCATTTCGATTTTCTTGACGCACATTGCAGGTGGGTTGCTATTTTCCGTGGGGTTCGCCAGAATAAACTTCGGCTTGGTGTCGCAGGGGCCACTGAACGTACAGCGTATTGTACGTAGAGCTATAAAAATATCGAGTAATATCAACATAGACATAAGAAAGCAAAAATCGATCCGAGCCCAATTTCGGGGCGGGTGGGGGAGTGCAAAAATTTAAAAGAAACATGATCTGCTGCAAGTATAAAAGGCATAAGCCCAACAGGTAACTCATCTTTACACATCACGAGATCTGTTTGTTGCCTAACGGAAAGACGGACAGACATAAAGCCAATAACAGCCATAGCTGTTGGACGTGGAAAGGTTGTACGGCTGTTGGTGTTTAGAAAAAGATAGTCAAAATAAAAAAGTACAGAAAAAAAGAATATTATAAAATACTATAAGGAACGTGGAGTTTTATGCTTGAATATTACATTTTTACCTCTTGACTTGCATACTTTTAATAAAATAAGATAACTCTGAATAAATAGATATATGGAACAAGGTAATATAAAAAATACCAGAATATATTACTGTTTACATTTCCCAGTATTTTTAGGGTATTGTATAGGATAGTTGTGACGAACTTGCTACCAGTTAGAACTACCAGTTAAAATCATAGTATAAATACTCAAACCAATACAGTTATTCATATCAGTTACCTCATCGGTTATCTAACCGTAGGACTAACCTCACACGTAGGCTCACCTACAGAGCGACTTTCGGTTAGATTTTTCCCGACGCCCATTTGCGTTTGACCAGAAACATTCCGTAATTTACCGGTTAGCTATACCAGTTAACAGACAAGTATTTACCAGGTTAAGAAATCTTAATGGGACGTGATTATATCCGTTACTTGTAGAGTAAGAAGGGATTACTAAAGTCGTGCAAATGTATGTAACAGACAGAAGGAAGCATCTCCTACCCAAATCTCGGAGACTAGCAGAGCTAGAACCACCAAATTTTGCATTATGTACATTCCTATTGTCTGTACGCAGAAAAATCAAAATCGGGCAGAAGCGACTTTAACTTACGCTCTTGTTTTTATGCTTAAGTGATTTCTCTATTTAAATCGTTAGTCTAGCGAAGTATTCTCATAAAAGTTACGGCGTTTCCGCCAATTGTTCCGTCAATCTTGTTTTTACACACAAGTTCAAAACCTCGAATTCATTGACCCTTCTTTAATGACTCTTCTTAAGTAACACTTTTTCAGTGACCTGACAAAACGACCACGGACAAAAGGTTCATATCAAAATTTATCGTAGTAAACATCGAATTTAAACTCAAAAATGTTATGGGCCACACAAAATTCAGACATATTCCACACATGTTGTCGGACTTTTTACCCAGTTTAATAAAAATCCACAAGATATAGCCAAATTTGAGATGTCGCTTGAATTTCAATACCTACAGAAGAGAGGCAACCTTAAAAGTTTAAAACTTCTTACATGAAGATTGGGGCGAGTTAAGAAGAGTACTGGAAATGGTGGACGATTGTGATGCAGCTTTTTTGAAAATGGGTTTACTTTAACTATTACTTCACTTCACTTGTGGTCGATTGTAATTCAGCGGGTAGTGTGGGCGCTTGCAGTCCAAGAGGTCGTTGGTTCGATTCCGCCACGGAACATTTAATGAAAAGTTTTTTCTTTTAAGAAATTACACAACCGGTCATCTTTACCAGCTACTGGCGGGGTTGTAAAATAAAAAAGCTTCTCAAATTTGTTGTTGTGCCATTCTGCCGGTTCAATGGGTTCCCCCAATTGGCAGCCCTCTGGTTAATGAAGAAAAACTACTGGGTACTGAGTCGTTGGTTTTTCAACCCTGCAATCAAGCAAATTCACAAAATAAAAAAAACACTTGCAGTTGAGTGCGCGAGGATGAGGTCGTGGGTCGATTCCGCCCGAAAAATAGAAAAATCACTTTAATAAAACTTCACAAAGATTTGTATGCATTTATAATAAAATAATTACTTTTAATTAAAACATTTAAGAACTAATTCATATGTAAGGAAAGCTTAAATTGGTCAAGTTCTATATTCATCACTTTGCGTTTGAGTACGGATTTTACTTAAGGCCCAGAAAGGTTCTGAGTTATTTATCAAAGTACTCACCAAAATTTTTCGTATTTTAACTCTTTGTCATGTCAGTTAATTTTGGTAAGCGATTCTTCGAGGCAAGCATTAAAAAATGAGGCCCAGGGGTAAAAACTACCTTTAAAGGACTTTTATTCACTGACTCTTGGTCAGTGACTTTGACCATTGACTTTTGATAAGTAAATCTCAGTCAGTGGCTCTTATTCAGCGACTCTTGGTCAATGACTCTGCTTCAATGACTCCTCTTCAGTGGCTCTTGTTAAGTGACTTTTATTCAGTGACTCTTAATCGGAGACTTTTGGGCTGAATCTTCTTTAGTGACTCTTCTTTAGTATCTCTTGTTAAGTCGCTTCAATTCAGTGACTTTTGGTCAGTGAATATTGTGTTGTGACTTTTGTCCAGTGATTGTTTCTCGATGACTCTTCTTCAGTGACTTTAGTTCAGTGACTTTTGGTGATTGATTTTTGGTTAGTGACTCTTGATCACTGACCCTTTTTCAGTTACTTTTCTTTAGTGTCTCTTATTAAGTGACTCTTTTTCACTAACTCTTAAGTCACTCTGATTCAGTGACTCTTGATTAGTGACTGTTGTTTTGTGACTCTTGGTGAGTGACTCTTGGTCAGTAACTCATGGTCACAGACTCTTTTCAGTAACCTGTCCTTAGTGGCTCTTATTAAGTGACTCTTATTCAGTAACTTTTGTTGTCACTCCGATTAAGTGACTTGACTTGACTGTTGTTTTGTGACTCACGGTCACTGACTCTTCATCAATGACTCTGCTTCAGTGCCTTTTTTTCAGTGACTCTTATTCAGTGACTTTTAGTGAGTGACTTTTAGTCATTGACTTTAAATCAGTGACTCTCAAATTGGTAAAAGCGAAGACTCAAGATTTACAAAGACTTGTAGAGACTTACGATCTTACAATTGTTCGGCCGACAATTGTTCCCTCGACATAACTAGATAGCACACAAATGTAAAATCGTGGGTCCACTATAAAAAGTTTTTCTTAAATTTCTACTTTGAATAATGCAAATTGAATAATCTTAACGATTAAAAAAACCCACTTTTAACTTTAAGAAACCCTGCTTGAGTTTCTCATTATGTGCATAAAGTTTTCAGTCACAAAAACAAACAAATAACAGAGTAAAATCTCAGTTTATCTGACACATACATAGCAGCTAACTAGAAGATGAGAAATCTTCCACAAGAGCTGTATATCAGATAAACTGAAAATGTACCTTGTTATATACAATTTTATCTGACAGATAGACATATACTCAATTATTTTTACTGATTTGATCGATTTCTAACCCTATTTTATTTTATGATAATTTTCCCAGGATTCCTTCGTCCCAGCATCGATGCCCATAATATAGCCAACTATGCACTGCTCGACCAGATTGCCGCATTGCATTGGATTAAGGAAAACATTGGCTCATTTGGCGGCGACAACTCACGCGTCACTCTAATGGGTCACAGCACGGGGGCGGCTTGTGTCAATTATCTAATGGTATCGCCGGTGGCATCAGGTGACCCCCGCATCCACTCAGACCAAATGTTTATGGTCAGAGACATAATTGAATGACAACAAATCACACAATTTCTTTTCCATTTAGGCTTATTTCATCGCGCCATTCTTATGTCGGGCTCAGCGATGTCCGATTGGGCCGCCAGCAATCAGTCGCTGCAATTGACCATGCAAATTGCACAGGCACTGGACTGTCCATTAAGCGATGACCATATAGAGGATGACGCACTTTTGGATTGTTTACGTCAACGACGGTGAGTGGGTGGGGGCTGCTTATAATTACCATAATTCCCTGCTAAAGCCCTTTAGTGTGCCTGCCATGCATTTAGTGGTGCAATTTAATTTAGGCAGGGGAAGTTCATCAATAGCGAGAGTCCAGAGACGGCTTTTGTGCTCCAGTGCCTAATGACTCGATAAATTTGACGAGATTTGCTTGCCACGCACGTTGGCAATGAGGCATAAAGTGACCTCCCATCTACTTTGCCTTGTGATCCTGACTAATCAGGCGTGATGTGCTTGTAGCGATTACTTTGCATACACTTGCGTCCACTTGGAAACCTTTGAAGGAGGCTTACAAATTGATTTGTAATTAAATACCTCAGCATTTAATGACCCTTAGTTACGTTTCTTAGTTGTTTGTAAGGAGCTGTGCGATGCACATACCTTGAGTTGAGACGTTGCTTGGGCTGTTCTTAGTTCAAAAACCAATTTTATAGTTTAAAATTTCATTTTCTCACCCTAGTGATTGGAGCAATTAGAAAAAAGTGCTTGTTTTATTTTTGCCCTGGAAAATTATATTTTGTTTATTATTTGCATACCATAAAACAATCCACTTTTATGCCTTCTTTCGTGCCAACATTAAGCCTATTAAAGTGTAGAAATCTAAAAAACAGACTCCACCTTATGCATTTGCATGTAATACCCCATGTAATATGCCAATGTGTGTGTGTGTGTGTGTGCCACAGTTCATTTGTATGCGTGAAGGCGACACAAAAGAAAACTAAAAAACAATTTGCATACGAAATGAAATAAAAGCGCATAGAACTAAATATGTAAAACTAAATCAACAGTGGCACAATAATAGTAATTATGTTAATTATGCCCAACACACACTCGCACACTCAGTCCTTTAACCAGAAAAACATCATAATGATGCAACAGTCGGTTTTATAATGTACATGTGAGAGTGCCTGTGTGTCTGTGCGGGTTTGGGTACTTAAAAACTTTCTACTTGCTTTCTTTTGCTTATTACAAATTGACATAGAAAGTTGGCAACTGTTGGTCTTGTTTCTATTCTCAAAACCTCAGAACTCTACGACAGACGACATTTTCAGAGCAATCTACAAGTTTAACAGAAAATAATAGTTGGAACGAATTGTAGATACCCTTGGATCAAAGTTAGTTACTTGGTGTTCGAATATGTCAATGGACAGAAGCTCCTTTATTTGAAAATTTTTAAAATCATATTCGTAGCCTGCAAAAAGTGACTTAACCCGTATAGAGCTAGTGTGACCATATGGCAACACAAATTATAAGCAGAGCTCCTAAAGTACAATTGAACATTTTTGCCTTTGCGGTCTGCTCAATAACAAAACCGAAAAAATCCATGCACGCTTGCTCTCGCTCTGAGCAGAACACTTCGTTTCTCCTTGTTTTTGTTTTCAGTTGACTGTTCTCAGTTGAGCTTTTCTTACTAGTTTCTCTTAAAACTAATCAGATCTGAAAAGTTTTGGGGCCCCAAAATTGGATAGTCAAAAAGGGTATGCAGCTGGCGGCACGGATAACTCCACTTCGGATCATCTGAAATGGAAAAAGTAAACGGCGCTAGATTCAGTACAGATGCTATTAAACATAATTTTGGGATTTTTTTTCACAAAATAGCGGCCATTGAAAAATGGAAAATCGATTTTGGGCAATTTTTTTTGTAGCTTAGTCTAAAAAAAAAATAAAGTAAATTCTTAAAAATTATGATTGAAATAGGGGCTATAATGGTTTCGAGCGGTTTCGAGATAAACGCGCTTAAAGTTTGCAGTTGCTAGGCAAATCGGGTCACTTTCGGTCATTAGCAGGGCTATATCTTATAAAGTATTTCGAATTTTAAAAAATCCTTTTAGGACCATAAAAATTTAAAATAAACTTGATTTGCCTGCAAGTATAAGAAGTTTTTGACCCATTCACGTAAGAGATCATCTCTAAAATCTGTGCGTTCATACGGACAGATAGATAGACGGACATGACTAAGTATATCGACTCGACTGTTGATGCTGATCAAAAATATATCTCTGGTAATAAGGCAAAACAGCAAAAGTGAGATTTTTTTTATTTTTCAGTTGAGCAATTCTTAACTTGGACTTTTCAGTACTTATGCTGATTCGTTTTTATACCATTGCAGAGGGTGTTCGAGCCAGAATCCTCCACAATCCTGTAGTATAATCCCCTCCGGATTAATCCTTCAAAATCAGTTCTGCCTCAACTTGGCTCGGATGTTTGTAACGCATCTCCGACCACACAAAGTATATATATTCTTGATCAGCATTACGAGCTGAGTTCATTTTGCCTTGACCGTCTGTCCGTCCGTCTGTCCGTCCGTCCGTCCGTCTTTTACAAATTCTACAAAGCTGCAGTATGAATGATCGGTCGAAAAAAGTTCTAGTAAGAAAAACTTTTTGGTTTTAAATGGAATCGCCTTCAAAAAATAAACATGTTAGTTTGTTATGCTTTTCCAAGATTCCACTAAATTTGGTCGAAATCGGACATCTATATAGTAGTATAGCTCCATTAAAAAACAAGTAAGGGAGCTGCAGTCGAGTGCCCCGACTACAAAATATCCTGTTCCCTTGATTTCGTGTGTTTTTTCTATACATACACACACACTCACACATACACACACTCCAACATACACACAAACGCATGGCATGCGGCCGCGCGCGATAACTGACAATGCAAGACTCCCTCCTCTCTCCAACAAGAAAAATTGATTCGTATATAACTTCGGTGTTTATTGTCCGATCTTAGTGATCTTTTTAGAATAGATAGATATTGGGCCTTACTTGATATATGTAAAGTTTGGAAGGTCTATCTCAAAAATTGTGGCTCTGACAGTTTTTTGCGCTTAAAGGGGGGAGGGGGAGGAATTTTTCAAATCTGAAACAAACTCGTTTTGAATTGGGTATACACCTATCTACATGCAAAAATTTGTGGCTCTAGCTCTTATAGTCTCTGAGAAACACGCGTTCATACGGACAGACGGACAGACGGACAGACGGACAGGGCTAAATCGACTCGGCTGTTGATGCTGATCAAGAATATAATTACTTTATAGGGTCGCAAGTGCTTTCTTCTACCTGTTACATACTTTTGCACAACTTCATGATCCCCCTTTTCCCATTTTCAATGGGAACAGTGTATAATTAAGGTCCGAAAAAACAAACTGCACGGATATACAAAACTTCGACAGAGCCGAAGTTAATTTTTTGAGATTTTAGATTTCTCTTAAGTTCGTTTTCCTAGCGATACTTCTTGATGATTTTAGTTGATTAAAAGATACATTTTTTATACTTTTTATACCCTTGCAGAGGGTATTATAAAATTGTGCGGATGTTTGTAACGCATTGAAGGAAGCATCTCCGACCACATAAAGTATATATATTCTTGATCATCATGACGAGCTGAGTTGATTTAGCCTTGTCCGTCTGTCCGTCCGTCCGTCTGTCCGTCCGTCCGTCTGTCCGTCTGTCTGTTTCTATGCTATCTCCTCCGTCAGTTTTAAAGCTGTCTTCACCAAACTTTGCACAAATTTTTTTGGTACAAATACGCTGCACATTTGTCGGAACCGGCCGGATCGGATGCCTATATCATATAGCTGTCATAGGAACGATCGGTCGTAAAACTATTTCTAGTGAGAAAAACTTTTTTGCTTTTAATGGAAACTTCCTAATCATTGGCATACACTTATTTTGTATCTTTTTACGCAATTCTACAAAGTTTGGTCGAAGTCGGATGACTACAGCATATTGCTCACATAGGAACGATCGGTCGAAAAACTAGTTCGAGTGAGGCCAACTTTTTTGTTTTAAATGGGATCGCCTCCAAAATTCGAAATTAATAGTGTATTATGCTTTTCCATGATTTCACCAATTTGGTAGAAATCAGACATCTATATAGTATAGATCCCATAGAAAAGTAAGGTCATAAAAGTAGTCTTAGTTAGAAAACTTTTTTGTTATCAATGGAAGCTGCAAGGGTATACAAAACTTCGACCGAGCCGAAGTTAACTTTCCCCTTTTTTTCTCAATTATAATGCTTTCTTCACTTTCCGCAATACTCGTGCTAAAACGCATTTGACGAAGAACCCACAGCAATTGCATTACTTATTTGAGACACTCAAGCATATTTCCTCTTTCCTTTTACATTTATTCCATTTCAAATATCTTAATCGGATCAGACACATTTCATTTGTCAAAAGTTATAATATCCTCTGTCCAAAGAAAGAGCATTCGTGTGTGTTAATGAATGGGCAAAGCTGCAGTGTCCGCCAGAGAGTTTCAGTCCCATGTGGCAGCTTAAATAACTGAGGGAATGAATGACTGAGTGAACTGCTTCCACCGCATCTGAGCAATGCGAGTGTTAAATGAATGCAATGAATAATGTATGAATTACTGTGCAAATGTGCGCATCGCTTTGCCCGCAAAGAAAAGCAGCTCACACACACACACACAAACAGGTAACAACTACTTGAGCAAACAAGTCGACCACAACTGCACACACACACACATAGCAAAACTTTGCACTCGTGTCCTTTGTGTTGGCAGCTTAAACATCTTAAATATTTTATGTCTTGCTCTCTTGTTAATTTATTCAAATTATTTACGCATTTCCTTTGGCTAATGTGTTTGCCTCTACAAACAAAAACTTTCTAATCTTTAATTACTTGTTGTAGTTGGACTTGGGGTAAATATTTGCTGTAATAATTGATATTATTCCACTGGCAGGAAGGAGTGTCAATCTTTTGATTGTCCATTTCGGTACTGAAGTGAGCATGTGTAAATGAGTATTTTGAGCAATATGCAAATTTATTTGCACTTTTGTTTATTTGCCTATTTACTACGAGTATATCGATTGTGGTAAATATTTAGTTTAGTTGATTGCTGAGTTTTTGCATAATTTATGCAGGGATATATATTTTTTATATTTTTTTATTCAATAAAATTTAATTGTTTTTCCTGTTGAACTTTTGAAAAAGTTCTGAAAATTGTAATGAAGTGGAAGAAACAGACAGAAAGAACCTGTAAAGCAAAGAAAGTAGCAGTTATTGGTCGGTGAGCTAACGCTTATACATAGCCTTAACTCGGTTCTGTTCATTTCTTAAGAAAAGTGCATTAGGAATTCCAAAGATTTCTTTTTCATTTCATATTTTAATTTAAAAGTATTTTAAAGAACTAATCCCCATACAAATCCAATTATGCTAAGCCGATTCCTTATGCTCTAATCAAAATACTTTGCTCTTCCCATATTTCCCAATGCATTTTGGAGATAAATGTAAATGTAATCTTCTTACAAATTGCCACAATGAAGAGATCTGCATAGAAATATAATCTCCACATTAAGTATACGCCCTGCCACACAAAGACACAGCTGCCTCTGCTGTTTGCATTGTTCTGCAGTTGAGCACATTTAATTGACAAAAATAGAGAGAATAGCAGCCGAAAGCATATTAAAAATTCATTAAATAGAAAGGCGGCCAAAACAAGGCGAAAACTAAAGCAGGATAAATGTTTGCAAGACTCGACTAGTTCAACTAGTCAAGCTACATGCCAGGCACAAGGATATCATCAATCTTCGTTCCTGCCACACACACACTGACAAATTGTGTGTGCCACAACACATAGTTAAGTTCTATAGAAGCAATCTAGCTCACATATTGTATATCTAACGAGTTAATCGCAGTTGCAGCCCAACTTGTGACAGTTTTCCACGAGGCGAGCTAATAAGACACAACAAACTCTTCTATATGAAAATCATAAATCACCAGCTCCGTCTATACCACGCTCTACAAGTTTTGCAGCTGGCCCGGCCTGACAACAACTTTCCCCTTTTGGCTTTCGACTTGGCTGCAGGGAAAACATAGTCCCTTGAGTGGATAGATAGTACAGGAGGCCAATCTGACCACAAGAATTGGAACATGTGCTGTGACTGCAATTGACAATTCCTGTGGACGTGTGCGGTTGATGAAGTCTTAAAGTGCTGCCACACTTTGTTCGTGCCGTTTCATGTTGCATCGATTGTCATGCATTTGCCAGGCAGCTTAACTGAGTGGCCATAAAATGGCTTAAGGGGGGATTTGTAGGTGTTAAGTGAATTAAGAGTTTTGAAATGCCGGAAAAGGAATGCATTTGGCTTTGCAGTTGATTGTGTGGCATGTGCAAACAGAATTCAATATTTACTTGGGAAAATAGCCGCATGTTTGGAAACTATAAACAAACTGTATAAATTTCTGGTAATGTTTGTTAAATTGATTTGTAAATTTTACGTCGCATTAATTTTCAGATAAATTCTTTACCAAAACCGTACACATATTTTAATAGGACTTGCCATAAGTATTTATATAGAAAATTACAAAAAAAACAGGAAAACTTAATACGGCGAAACGATATTCATATTTTTTCTCCGGTTGAGGAGAACTGGACATCATCAGATTATGTTATAAAACTAATCAACTAATTTAAGATATAAGAAAAAAATATAAAAAAAATTAAAAAAAAATTTTATTTTTATTATTTTTAATTAAAAAAATGATTTTTAAAAAAGGGGGGGGATTAAATTTAAACAATTTCTTTTTATAAAATGAAAAATAGTGAATATCTTTTGAACCGAAGGAGCCAATCATATATTAACATATATAAGATCTACGTATTAATACCATTCAGTTGATATATAATATGTATGTACAAATGCATGCTTGTTGGTTTTTCCTCCCATTCCCCCTCCCCCTAATGTATTTGAATATGATTTTCTGCTTAGACACTTGCCCAGACTGCCTTATCAGCGGCTCATGTGAAAGCGCAAAAGTGTGAACAGATAGAGAGAACGATCGATGTCAATATCAAATATCTTTTATATTAAGTTTTCTATTTATTTAATTTCAGGAACATTAGGTTGCATCTTAAATCGGTCATTACCAATTTAAGAGCAGAAAATGCCCTTTCCACTGATACTTGTGTAGCAGGCACAGAATGCAGTACCTTAGCCAGACGGTATAGGCGTGGATACGTGAATTTTTGGTTTTCCCAATAGCTCATAATGTCCACATTTATGTCTATTGGCTTTGCCGAGTATCCATAAATTTCGGCTGTTGCCAATTTGATCTCCGGTTCGTCCTCTTCCTCGGACTCCTCACATCCAGAGCATACCTCAATAGAATTTAAAAATTCATTCAAGGGGGGCATGTGCTCTGTGACGTCAATTCAGGCCATTGACGTGAATCGACGACGTCTCTAAGGATGCTGATGAATCTCGATTTACATGATTTGGACTCTCCTGATAAACAAAAAACTAATAGTTAATTTTTATAAATATGTAAAAAGTCATTAATCTTACTTGCTTATTTAGAACAAGAATTTGGCGCATCAATACCAAATGATTTTGGCTGCTGCCTGCTGAAGAGGATTTCAAGAGAATCCGCCGAATTCTGAGATCCAAATAAATCGCTGAGAGAATAACTTCATAAGTTGTTAGTATTTTCTCCCCGATTCTCAAGCTGTTGGCTAGATCCTCACTATGTATATTGTTTCTCATAGATTTAATCATAAATTTGGTTTCTAAAAAAAAGCTTGTAGAAGTCACCAAACAACACAAACAGTAATTTTTTATCTGTTCTTGCATTTCTCATATGTGATCTTTCTTGCACGCAAATAAAGCTCGATATGAGAACCGTTATATATTCTCAGCTAATCTGATGACGCGCAGTGTATGTATGTAAATGCATTTGTACATACATATTATATATCAACTGAAAGGTATTAATGCGTAGATCATATATATGGTATATGATTAGGCTCATTCGGCTCAAAAGATATTCAACTTCAATTATTATTTTAATTTTAATTATAAAAATTGAACAGTAATTGTTATTTTTAATTTTTAAAATAAAAATTGAAAATAAAAGTTATGGTTTAATTTTTATAAAAATATTGAACTATAATAATAATTTTTTATTTTTATTTTAAAAATCATTTTTAATAATTAAAAATAACTTTAAACTAAAATTGAAAATAAAACTTTGTCCTGTTTTCGAATTTACCGTAAAAAATAAGTGTATGTTTCCCACCCCTTCTGGGAGGCGTTTTTTTTGGTCTTCAATTTTTTTAAGCTCATAACTATTATTTGCAGTCTCTGTATAATATTGAAAGGAATTCATATTCACAAAGATTTCCAATGGTTACTAAGGTAAACTTTTAGGTTTTGGGAAAATATTTCTGATTCGAAGTTTCATTCAATTTACTTTCATTTCAATTGGAATTGATTGATATTTGATTCATATTTACGTATCGATTGGTCGCTCATTTGGTTGGTCGAGTTCTACTTTGTTTCTAACATTCTATTTTCCAATTTCACCGTAAAAACCAGAGACTAGAACGGAAACAAAATTCAGTTCCGGTACGTCCCGAAAGGAATATTTCAGTTAAAGGTTCTGTTTTGGCTTTCAATTTATTTCGGTTTTGATACGGTACTCGGTTTTTTATTTGTGTTATACCGGTACGTACCGGTACAAGTAAACAGTTTTTACATATTGGAAAAATTAAATTCTGAGAGTCTAAATCATTTAATTCCTTTGTAATATAACGAAGCAATATTCAACATAAAAGTTTCAGTCGGTTGATGTTAAAGTAGAATTAGACGCTATTTCACATTTCGTATTATTTTGTCGTAGATAATTTTTAAGACCTTATGATTACATTGTATTACTGAACGTTAATAAGTAATCAACACACAGCAACCCAAACAAATTTCTGTATAGCGACAAAATGGTTTCTACCGCCAATTTATTTTGCGGCGAATTCAACAGTTGTGTCTCGCTGTCACCCATTTCGATTCTCTTAAGAGCAAAACTGCTGCTAGAAATTGTCGGTAGATCACTACCGCAGCCAATAACCTGTCATCTCGAGCTTCATCTGTGTACGAACGTACGATAAGCGCCCTTTACACAGTGGTGCTTGAATTGACATTGTGTAAATGACGTCTTATGATTTCTTCTTTGCCGGTATTCGGTTCTCAAAAGAACGATTTGTATAGGTTCCGGTTTCGGTTACGGTACGTGATTTAAAACGGTTTATTTCGGTTAAAGGTTCCGGTACCGGTATTAATCCCTGGTAAAAACACTACCGATACATACAAGCAAAATGCGAATTACTCGATCACTGTTTTCTATGCGGCAATCATACCAACAACATTACAGTTATGGCCGCTTCATCGCTTCATCAGTTATCGCTTCCTGCCACCATGAATCAGAGTATGCTTACTCCGATCGCATTAACGTGATCACTACTAAATAAGTATATCCAAGGCACATCATTTCAAGCGGAGAAGGCGAACTTACCCACACACATGGACGATGAGAGCACTTCTTTACGCTATGGAATTGGTAACGGCGACGATTTGCAGTACAAATTTAGTTGAAGACACATTTGGGCAATGGATTGTAGTCTGACGAGTTTCTTGCGAAGGAATTTATATTAGTACAGCGATGTCCAAAATTTGAAAAGGCAGCCACGCGTGGTTGGCAAGCCAAATTCTGCCGGCGTCGCAGCGACACATATATAGAGAGAGAGAATATGTGCATTCTTTAAATAGAACGCTCGGCAGCTTGTTTTCGTACGATCCGCGTGTTCGGCTGCATTTGCTCTGACGACTCATGTGTTCGGCTGAAGCTCAAAAGTCAAACGCGCCATCAGTCGCTATGCTGTCAATGAGTCAATGAGGAAAGACCATAAAGCGCATGATTTTTACACTACACTGAAAAAAATGTTTGATCTCAATTGGGAAAATGAATTATTTTTCATTGAGAATATGGATGGTAACGCTCAATGTTTATTGTGCCATTACGTTGCATGTCGCTTTACCTTTGATGTTATTAAAAGGCACTACCAACTGTGCCACGGGGGTTATAATGAAATAAAGGGAGGGAGAGAGATTTAAAAATTTAATTTGTTTTATGTTTGAATCGCACGCATTTTATTTTTTCAGTGCAAAGCAGTAAAACGTCACATTGCCTTCGTGTTTCGCTGCTTCGCACACAAGCGCAACGCTTTCATTGTGTGCGTTTGGAAACCACTGTATTAGTACATTTCTTTAAAACAACGAATCCAAAAATGAAAAAGAGAAATCAATCAAAAACAAAAATACCCCAACTAACACATGTCTGGCTAACACACTAGTGAGCTGCATGCAGTGTAGTCCTTCACACCCAATCGTCAGCTTCACTTTCTTCTAGTCAACTGGAATTCTCTTTTCGACAGCTGTTCCTTCTTCTTCTTCCTGGTACTGAATCCTAACATGCAACTGCTACAAGGTTCAAGTCTGGTGGTGGCGTCACGGCTGCGCACTGATCTTATCGCCTATATTTATGCCAGGCCTCCAGGTACAGCTGGGGGCTGTTGCCGTCCGAAGATCAAATAGGGCTGTCCTTTTGGGAGCGTCTGAAATTAAATAGTATAACGCACTGACCTTTTGTAGTCACCGACCCTGTGTCAGAAGCACCGCCCCTCGGATGGATGCAAGTATTGCGTGCTTCTCGCCCAGTCCACTATTCTTCCAGAAAGTTAAGGAAGAAGGACAATGGCCAAAAAACGCCAGTTGTTCCTAGGGTTGTAGTTGTTGAATAACTCACCTACTCCTAACTCGGTGACTTGACAAAATATCAAAATTAATCGAAGTAAGCATCGAAATTAAACTCAAATATGTTATGGATCTTATGTCCATATTAAATTCGGACATCCCAGTCGGATTCGTCGGAACGTGGTTCGCAAAAGAATGCCTTCTGGCACACTTCTTTCTACTAGGAAGAATGCACTACCAACTTTTGCAATATGATACATAGAAGACATATAATCTGTATGAAAATTGATGCACGTTCCTTTTGGTAGTAGGTTAGAAGAGAAGAAGTCTGCACAACATGTAAACGTCCCTTCTAATGGCACGCATGCAGCACCCGTGCTATTGGAAACCAAAATGCGAAATGGGACCTGATTGATTAACGATCGTTAGATTTTTTGCAAGCATGTTCTTTTTGCTGTATGTTGGAAGGCATAAAATCTGCATAACATGCAAACATCCCTTCTAATAGCACGCATCCAGCATGGAGCAGAGAGAGCCTAGCGTTTTTACGAAGTAAGACCAACAACAACCCAGGCAACGTCCCTTCTAGTATACAAAAGCGAAAGGAAGATTGCAGACTTTGCAACTACTTCTTAGTGGCAAAAGTTGTATACGGGGTGTGCTTCTGGCATGCAGTCAAGTCCGACTGGGTTTTCGCCCAGTTTAATTTGAGGTCCTGCAGGGAGCAAAACAAAATTTGCGCCTCTTGCACATCAAAGAAGAGAAGCAGCTTTTATAAGTTCAAAGCTTCTTCATGGGAAATGGGGCGGCTATTGAGAGAAATCGCTTGGCGGACGCACGACATTTCATTTATTCGGGCTGTGTGTGAGTCGACAGCGCATACGGTTATCTCTTACAGACTGCCGGTTAACGAATATACCGAAGCCGATGGCAGTCTAAAATATCCTGGCGGATAGCTGACATATTGTGCACAAACTCTGGTAAAGCTGTGCGAATCGGCCAGTCCGATGGTTACCCTAAACCAGAGGCCGGCACGTCGCTACCTACTAGGCATAGGCAAGCTCTCAAAAGCAGCGCAGTCGGCTCTCACACAGTATAAGCAGTAAAAGCGTCGCTGCGCTGCGTGTTGGGCTCTTGATGAACTGCGTTTTTGCGCAGCACTCACTCCAATGCCCAAATGGGATTGTCTTTTTGTCGGCCCCTGCCCTAAACTGACGGCCGAATGGACATGTATAAAATTGTAAACACACTTAATCGGGTGTGTCCCAGAAATCTCTAGAGATTTTCGTATAAACGAAGAGACTTTAAATTTAATTAGGAGGACTTTATATGTAAAGTGACAAGAATAATGTCGGCTACTAGATTTTAGGGAAGGAAAACCGTACGCATCAAATCTGCTTTGCCTTGAGCAGTCGGTTTCAAATCTCTCAACGTTTGCCATCTAATCTAGTAGCCTAGCATTTTAAAGACACTTCACATATAAAGACAAGCAGTTTTATTTTGAAATGAAACCGTTTATACACAAATCTCTAGAGATTTCTAGGACTCACCCGAATCTTCATTTATAATAAGAACATATAAGTCCACTTGTACAACTAGTCCATCAGTTTGGAAAGCATAAACTGGTCATGTTTTATACTTATCAACGTGCGTTTAATGTCATTTAAATTTGCGTACGGATTTTACGCCCATGGAATTAATATCCCAGAAAATTTCTGAGTTATATTTCAAAGTAATGATTGAAATTTTTCATATGGGCGTTTTGCCCGAGGTCGTTTTTTCATGTCGCCTCCTCGTATATGAATGGTGATGATAAAAACAATAGATAGCCTGCATATCCTAAAGTATTCTTAAAATCGCTTAGCATTCCATTTCTTTGTCTAACTAAATTTATAATCCCTAAGCCGCTTATTCTTATTTCTCTTTGACAATTCTCGCTCTGAATATCGTTCGTGAACTAAGATTACTGAGTAGCAGGCAACATTTCCTACTATTTTCACCTCGTCTAACTAACTCTTGCTGGTCCTGGGACTGTCTGCATTTGCCAGATAAAAACTTACCCAATGCAACAATTTTCTTTGATTCCATTTTTTTTCCTTAATTTGTGCCAATTTTTGTGCACTCGACACTTTACTTAATGCTTTCGGTATGTGAATTTTTATGCAAACTATGCCAGAAATTGCACCCAACTGAACCATTTGCCAGTGCAATTTTGTATCAATAGAGTGTGTTGAGTGGCCGAAGGAGGAAGGGGGGACAACAAGAGGAAGCGCTCCATAATATGCAAAAGCCAGGAAAAAGAGCACCGGGAACAAATATGTACACCCAGTGTTAACATTGAAATGCTTTTGCCTGGGAAGCGCCGAAAAACCAGAGCAGGAGCAGAAGTTTAATATGTGTGTTGATTGTATTTCATATACATGCATAAATTTTTATCGTTGGTTGAAATGAATGCACAAATATATATATTTCGAATATATATAGAGGTAAATGTGAATATGACTGGGACTCAGTCAATGTTTGTGTGAATTGCGGCTATAGGTAAGAACGAAACGAATGCATACGAAGTGGAGAAAGACCTTCAACAAAAATTACTATAAATGCAATTGGCAGGGGTCCTGCGAGGGGGAAATAAAGTGTAGCTTTTTAAATGCATTAAATTAAGTAGATTCAGGGAACAGTTTATAAAGGTTAATATGTTGAAACGTGTACTTTTCGGTTTAAAAGCCTCTGCGGATCTGTGTTTCTTCGACATATATTTCGCTAAAGTTGAACTTAAGCCTAGTGTGACAAACATATTCTTCAGAATATTTTAAAAACGACTTAAGTGAAAAATTTCAGAAAAACATAATTTCACCACAGGGTAATCAAGATGATTTCGTGAGATCTAACGTGACAACAAAATGGCAAAAGATCTTTACTCACATTTTTAAATTTATCCTAAAAAAGAAGTAAGAACCTCCTTCCACAAAATCTCATTGCATATTGTTGCAAGCCGCTTACCGTTTTCAAGATCGTTATACTTAATTTATTCGTTCTTTTGTGGAGAAACGCCATCGATTTTGGTACTCATGATGCTTTGGAATGCCCAAGCAGTTATGGCATTGCTGGCATGGAGAGACGGCTGTTGGAGTGACAGTTGACCGGCAAAGACAGCTGCCTCTTTGTGCTGTTGTGTTTCTCGAGCCAGTTTAAACTGGCAACATAGCTTTACAATTAATTCAATGCCAATGCATATACCTTCCAACTAACCTATACATGGAGCTAAATAATAACAAGGAATTTTGCACTCTTTGCGCTCTTCCAATTCTCAAGTTTTAATTCTCCCGGTTGGTTGTTTAAATAGGAATTTGCAAATGGCTTGATAGAGTGAGAGCAATTGAAAGTGTACTGACGAAGGCTTAGCCATGGTGGCATCCAAAACGGCCGTCTACACAACCGCAGCTGCTGTTCATGTTCATATGTATCCTTTGTTGAATTTCTGTTGGTTATTGAATTATAATCAATGCTCGACCTTGAGCCAGCTAACAACCACTTTGACTGAAATCAAACCAGGTCGCTAAAACCCATATTCATTGACAATTAATATTCTATGAAATCAATTTAAGCAAAAGAAGAAAAATCAACTGATTTTAAATTGTTATTTGATTGGAATATGGGTGCCCTTACTTTTGAGCATGTGTAGCTTGTAAAGTAATATCTAAGGCTGGGGTTGGATTCAGTCAGTCAGTAATTTTTTACCTATACAAAGTTTAAGTAAGGGGAAGTTCACTAAGAAATGGTCAACAACAGAGTCACTTTCTCTCTTACACCTTTGCACTCGCGTGTCTATCGTAGCACCCTGTCGACGGCACGAGGGAGGCGTTGTGTGTAGGGTACATAGACTGTTCACACGAAAACAACTAGAATAACTCGGAAATCGCTGAGTGTAGGGTATCGACCAACTAGAATAGCTTGGAGAAAAAGCTGAGTGTAGGGTATCGACCCCGTTCACCCAAAGACACTGACATACCTGAAAAAACTATGTGTTGGGAATCTACACTGTTCGCAAGTAAATTACCAAGATAACTTTGGATAAGCTGAGTGTACGGTATCTACCCTGTTTAATCGAACATATGTATGTATCTAATATACCTGGGAATAGTGGAGTGTAGGGTATCGACCCTGTAAACCCGAAGTCAGCAATTTAGCCAGTTTTACTTGAATGGTTTCGGTATTTGAGGTTACAAGAGTTCCCTATTCCGCACTCCTGCACTTGGTCGTATTTAAAACACTTCTTAAGGCTCGCGGCCCTGACAAGTTTACACCTTGCATCTTCCAAAGCACGTTGCGAATCTATTGCTCACTCCGCCGTTGACCAAAATCAATTTGCCCAGATTGGGCACTGGGTATTAGTCACGTGGTGATCGGGATCTGTCTGTGGGTTCGAGCGCTGGTGCCTGCTGCTGGGTGGCTGATGTACTGGAACTCGGCTCTGTTCTCCGAATGGCCACGCTGGGGGTCTGTAGCATGATGTAATAACTATAAGGTGGTCCCATCATGAGAGCTGCTCTCTCGATTACTCCCTTATTGTCATAACTTGACAGGCAGTTAACAGAGTAGGTTCGAATCGGACGAAATTTTGTGTTTGTTGCTTTAACCCTTAAGTGAGGAGAAAAAAATGTCCTTTTGCAATTATTGTCGTGAGATTATTAAAACTGAGGGAGTGAATTTTATTCATGTTCCCAAAGATGGACACAAAAGAAAACTGTGGGAAGAATCCTTAGGATGTAGTTTTGGTCCAAATGGAAAAATCTGCCACACACATTTTAAAGCTACCGATTGGAAGCCTTTAACCAACAAAGGCCAGGTGTCGAAGAGAAGACGCCTAATGCCAGATGCAATACCAGAGCCGGAGCGTGAACCGGAAATCATTCGACCTGGCTACACAAATTCAAGCGTGCAAACAGAGTAAGCTTACAGTTAAAAAATTCGTTATTATATGTACTCTGTACCAAAGGAACTCTGGGCATATTAAGTTTGTGCAAAAGTATGTAACAGCCAGAAGAAAGCATCTCCGACCCTATAAAGTATATTAATTCTTGATCAGCATTAACAGCCGAGTCGATATAGCCATGTCCGTCTATCCGTCCGACTGTCCGCAAGAAAAACAGATTTCAGATTAAGTAGACTTTTAATTTTGGCCAAAGTTCGTTGGTACTGAGTATATTACATGTTTTCAGTATAAAAATAAATAATTTTGTAGATCTGAAGCTATAACTTCTGCCATACTACTTGAAAATAAAAGCGTGCGACAAAAAATATATCAGCTTGAGAGTGAAGTTCGTGATCTTCGTCAACAGCTTAAAGAGTCGGAGGATATGCAGAAGTCCCTAAGTAAAATTTTTACTCCGACTCAAATAAAAATATTAAAAAATAACGGAAAACGAACCGTATTCAACTCGTCAGACATATCAGAGGCAATTTGTCTTCATGCTGCAGGACCTCGAGCCTACCATCATCTCTATAAAAAAGGATTTCCATTACCAAGCCGTACAACTATATTCAGATGGTTGTCAAATGTTGATATAAAGACAGGTACACTGGATGTAGTCATCGATTTAATGAAACATGAAGAAATGGATTTGGTGGACAGGCTTTGTGTTTTGGCTTTTGACGAGATGAAGGTGGCTGCTTCGTATGAATACGACAGTTCTGCAGATACTGTGTACACACCCAGTAACTATGTCCAACTGGCTATTGTTCGGGGCATTAAAAAATCGTGGAAACAACCGGTATTTTTTGACTACAACTCGAGAATGGACGTGGATACGCTTTATAATATTATAACAAAGCTATTCGAAGCTCGATATCCTGTGGTAGCGATCGTTTCTGATTTGGGTCCAGGAAACCAAAGACTGTGGAGAGAGCTTGGAATAACAGAAAGTAAATATATAACAAGAGTACAGAAAAGTAGAAATTAGCTATAAAACATCAAAAACAACGCTTAATTGCCAACTCAAAATTGTTAAAAATTAAACTATAAGAAAATTAAACTCTTGTCTAATTTTTTAATCATTGAGCATAAGTTGCTACAGTAGTCTGTAAATGTACCCCACTGCCATTCTCAGGGTTAAACACAGAAAATGTTACTCACTTGAAATTAGTAGGCTTGGACTCATTTCTCAACATAAAAAAAAAAAAAAGGATTTTTTGGGGGGGGGGGAACATATTTTTTTTTAATCCTTTTTTGTTTTTTGTTGGGCTTCCTCACTCTTTTCCCGCTCGTGGGGGGGGGGTTATACCCAAAACTTGACTCTCCCCTTCGCACGTCCGGTCGTGTGGCTCGTCAAATCTGAACTCCCGAGAGCTTGGCCGCCCTCGTGGCGCGTGGCCAAAAAAATCTCGCGATCGTCGGTGTCACTCTCTCTGTCTCTTTCGCTCTCTCTTATTGCCCGTATTAGTGGCAGTGTGCCCGTACTCCGAGTCGCGAGTGTGGCGCGTGACAGGGCTGGCGAGCTACGAATATTTCTTTGGAACTACTTTCTCTAAAAACTTAGAGTAAAATGCTTATATGGACGTTGACGTACAATGCAAAGTACGTTCAAGTGGCCCTTACGACACCAAGCCGAAGCCTGTTAAGCGCGAACCCCATTCAAAATAGCAGCCCAACTCCCGCCCAACCGACCGAGAGGCGCAGCCGCCAACGTGCGACACGAAAATTACTTTAAAACTTCAACTTATGCTTTAAGCCAAGATGTTTGAGTATGATTAGCGATTGATTCGAGAATTTTTTACTTGATTTGGGAATGATTCTTACTTGGTTTAAGTATTCAGACTCTTGGATCAAGAAAAACAGAATCCAAAATGCATACTTGGATCAAGACTTTCGCTTTTGGAACCAGAATTTTCATTCTTATCAAACTTCAGTCAAAAAACATTCTTGATCCATGTATGAAACTCTCTATTTTTACCTACTTAAGGGTACATAAGCAGTATTTTCACTTGTCTGATATCTCATAACAGTCTCCTATTTGAGAAATCAGACAAGTGAAATAGTCAATCTGAGAAGCACAAAAGTGTATAAGAAACTGCATGAGAAGTAGGCTATCCGAGTGCTCAAGTGAGTTTTTTAACAGCCAACTCACATTAAACTTAGGTATTTTTCTCCCATCTCATATGAGATCTCGACAAGTAAAAATAAAGCTTAAAAACGTTTAGAAGGTATAAACCATCAGATATGACTTTCTTATCAATTGCGTGGTAAGAGGTGGCGTGGCATAATTGAAAATAAACTTGATCTGACTGCATTTAACAGAAGCTAATGCTATATACATTTCAAACCTTTATTACTTGGCATCTCTGAGACTCGTATATTCATAAGGACAGACGGGCATGGCTAAATCGAATCGGCTGTTGATGCTGATCAAGAATATTTATACCTTATGGGGTCGGAGATACAGCCAGAAGGTTTTACTTACATTTGCACAAACTTAATATACTCTGAACTAGAGAGCTGCACGAGTGATTCCGGAATCGTATGGCTACAGGTAAAAAGTAATCATTTTTGAGTACAACGATTACCTTTTTTGTAATCATGTAATCGATTGTATGATAACGGTCTTATATTTGATTACATCTCGTGATTATTTTAGTGTAATCGTCTTAAAAGTAATGTTACCACTCGCCGAGAACGATTACTAATGAGTATGATTACTCACATTTTACTAAAAATAATCATACTCATGTAATCGTACTCTGCGAGTAGTAATATGTTACTTTTTTACTCGACTGTATACATTTGGTTTAGAGTTTAATTACAGAAAACTTATTGAGTTTATAAGAAACTGCAGGAGCTCATATTAAGAAGAAGCTGATGGTATTTTCTCCTTACTCTTATGATAAGTAGCCCTCAAAACCTTACTTCAAAACCTTTCCGCATTGCAGTACATTCCATAACGATTCTTTACTACTTACTTCAATATGTTTTCTCTTTCTCAAGGTAACTCAAAGGTCAACTTATACTTGTTCTACAACTCTTGCTTTTAGTTATTATTTTTTCTTACATCCATCAACTCATTTCACCCTTCTGTATGTCTTTAGAACCATATGTGTATCTCGTTGCGTGTATCTTTATGTGAGGCACGTGCGTACTTTGTACAGATGTTTGTTTAGCTGCTTACGTGCCAGTAGCTCAAGTCCAGCAACAAATCACACATAAAATTTATTAGAAATTTCAAATCAAAGTGAAAAACGGCCGCTGTCAGATGAGTCAACCACCCCGACTCATTTCTGCCCACACACACACTCTTTTAATACCCTGTATCAAAGGTAAAAAGGGTATAATAAGAAGTGCATACAATTTTTTGGACTTAGTCGAAACATGGTTCTAGAGCGTGTAACTGTCATTTAAGAAAAACTTTTTGGTTTTCCCTTGCTGCTTATTCCACCTGAACTTTTTTGAAACTCTTGCATTTACAGGCAAAATAACAGTCGACTTTCTAACATTCTTCCCTCGTGGATACATTCATTTACTATAGTTATATGACCCTTTTACGCCTTTTATATACCCTCACTCTCTCTGATGCGAACACTTTTCTATTACTCTTTGCAGCTACCAGGATATCTTGCACATACCAACAACGCTGCCACAATTTTCAACATCATTGGGTCCAATTGTCGATGGACATGTAATACCAAATCAACCGTACAAGGTCATGGGGCATTATACGGAGCATTTCAGCCGGTTTGTTAAGCAATTGTTGCCCCATTTTGTGCCATTGCCATTTGCTTTTGATATTTGCCAACTGGGACCTGTCAAGCGGTCCTCTTGCGTAGACAGGACGAGTGACTGAGTCACTGGAGTGTTTATGGCGCTTTACTTGATTAGACGTCTGGTATTTTGGGTTTTGTGTGTCGCCCTCAGGTAAAACCAAATCGCTTGTGAAATCGTAGTAACACGCCATTTGGCGTGGGCACCGGCATCGGTTTAGTTATCATCAAGCGAATTACAATTCGATTGCCACTTGTTGGTCTTGATGGGACATAAACATTCCTGTTAACAGGCAACACAAAGTTCAATGGTGGCCACATTGAAGGTCGTGACAAAAAATTTGTTGAACTCAATCTGAGCGACAATGAAAAAGTTGTAAAAAAAGTGAAATTAATTTCCATTTAAATCAGGCAACATAAAAGGGCCCATTTACGTACTTTCATTGGAATATTAAGCAGGCGGACTAGCCGTGCTCAGACTAAGTACAAATTTTTAATAATGTTAAGATCTAATAGACTGGCGAATTGATCCGTGCCGTTATAATGAAGCAAATTAAGCTTCTGAGGCTAGTCAAATCAATAACTGAAGAAGATTTAGGCTGCTCATTTTTTTGGTATTGACTCTTATGTTTTGCAAAGTTTAGTTTAAATCTGAGTACCCTTTTAAAAGTACAAAAACATTTTGTTAGAAATCAACGCCCACTACAAAAATATATAAAGTTGAACGGTAACACTGCGTATGAGTAATATCCATAACTTTGGAGCTCCGTCGCGTCCATTAAAAAACAACTTTTCGAACTCTTTTCTTGGTAAATATACACCATAAACTTGCGAACAAGAGGGCGCCAGTGTGACCTTAAATTTTCCATACAAAAAAAAACCGCCCTAGTGTACAGTTATTATAAAAGGAACATGCAAAATGACCTTGAGCCTGGTAACAACTAGATTTTCATTTCATTCATACCCTTATCTTTCTATATTAATGCCTTTTTTCTTGTTCTCCCTCCTGACTTACATTTTTGTTTGCTTTTGTATCTTTTCCTATGGTTTCTCGAAATCCCAAACAATGTTGTGTATTCTTCCTTCAATTCATTCACCAGCCTTCTTAATATTCTTTTTTCGCAAAATTCTGGTAGCACTCGGATGCAATCATTATGAGACCGGATGCGGAAAGAATATGGTACGAAGGTGCCATGTTAGAAGAATGATGAATGAATAAATGAGTTAAGATTGTTGACAAATGCCCACACCAAAAACCATCAGCATTGTACAAAAATACTTCTCTCTTGGGGCTTTTTTCTTGCTTTTATAAGCTTCAGCCACCTCCTCCTAAAAGTTAGCTATTTATAATATTTTCTTTGTATTTACTTTTGCCTCTTCTTTTATACCTAAATGAAACTCATCAATCACTCCAGTCCAACGGGCAACAAGTAATAACTCAACCCAACTCTTTAGGATGTCAATAATTTAAGGCCAAGGGAAATAAGAAAAAAAAAAAAAAAAGCAGAAAAGGATTCAATTTTCTCTTTCTCCAACCGAAAGTTGAATTATTTCCAATAAACACAAAGGGCACGTAGCCAGGGTTGCCATTCCCACTTACGGAGTCAACATCACACGGTATAATCTAATAAAATGCGTGATTAATTTGATTTTAATTGTTATCCTTTGGCAAGTCAAACGTGTTATGCACGCAACACGGGGAAAAATAGAATAATGGCTGACGGGAAGAGCCATTAATTAAGGCAAAAGGACAGACAGACAGACGGGGGACCACAGCTACCGTAACATTAAACTCGATAAAGTAAATGGAAGCACGTTTCGCACGATTGAAGTTGCCAGCTAAGTTTGTTGTTGTTGCTGTTGGCTTGGATCAAGTTTCACGTTTAATCACTTTAATTAAATGGCCGTAGATTAAGGGGAACTTAAGCGCTACATAAAAGCTTGTCCTTTCTGGTTAACAAGTTTTGCATGAACCTCAAAGAGAGAAAAAATAAAAACAGTAAAACAAACTTTTTACTAGGCCTCAATAACTTTTAATGCGCTTTGTTGCTCTTCAAGGCGCCCGGTCAGCGGCCAGTCTGCTGATACCAGATCCGGCTAGCCTTATTCACTTGTGGACAAGCACACTTTTCATTTTCATAGTTACGGGCAGCACTCACCATTTATCAGGCGGCGTAACAAGTTATGCCACAAGGAGACTCGTTTTATTTTATTACTTTTGAGCAGCGTTTTTATGGAAATATGCACAAAGTGCACTTTAAAAAAAAAAATGAAGAAAGATAACACTCAAAAGGTATTGATGTGAAACAAGCAGTGAAAGATGTGCTCCGATATTCACAAGTTGTGAGTGTGTGCTTATCTATACTCGATACTCAGTATCCGATACGTAGAACTAAGTACCTACTCAATACTAAGTTTTCGATATTCAGAACTCTGTACTCTGTACTCGATACTCAGAAGTTGAAACTTAGTACTCGAGTCTCAGAACTCGATACTTATAACTAAGAACTTAATACTAAGTACTCAGTACTCGATACATATAACTAATTCTCAATTCTAAGCTTTCGATATTCCGAACTCTGGGTTCGGTACTCGATACTCAGTAGTCGGTACTCGATACTCAGCTCTCGAAATTTACTACTTGATCCATGGAATTCTATTCTCAGTATTCGATACTTAGTACTGGAGATACTAAGTTCTCGATAACAAGTACACGATACTAAGAACCCGTTACACAGTACTCGATTCTCAGTACTCGTTTATCGATTCTAAATACTCGATACTCAGTACTCGATACTTAAAAATAAGGACTCCATACTCGCACTTAGCACTATACTCATTCCTCGACTCTCAGTATTCGATACATAGAAGTTCTCAATACTAAGTTGTTGATATTCAGAACTAGGTACTCAGTACTCGATACTCAGAAGTCGTTACTAAGTACTCGAAAATCAGAACTCTATACTTAGAATTAAGTAATCAATACTAAGTAATTAATACTAAGTACTAAGTATACTAAGTACTCGTACTAAGCTTAAAATATGCCATGTCAGCGAAATAATGAAATCCAATTTTATTCCTACTAAAATATCCTGTACCGACATTAAAAAATTTTCACATCCGAAATCCAAATTAAGTTGCTACGGGGAGGGCCTTTCATCATGCTAGAAAACCTATTGATCCCCAGAGCTGAAAATTATACAGTCGCTTTTTACTTTCTTAAGTAATCGATAGAGGGGAGGGTTTGATATATCAGATTATAATCATGAATCATCAAAACACATTCCATAAAATCCCAAGTGGTCCTTTGAGCCGGATTTTCCTGAGACAATGTTTTGTAAAGAGGGCGGAGATTCCCTATTTAAAAGGAGCTGACTCTAGCACTGGTCAAATGCTATTGAGGTTTGAGTTTCAAGAGTCGATCGCTTTGACTCTTGGAACTAACTAATCATCATCAAACTCGTCGATGAATGTTCCTGTTCGTGTCGTGCTGTAAGTTTTTGGGAAGATACGATTCGAATATGGCACGACGATCACTCTTCTCTAATCTCTAGTTCTGACATTCTAAGGACAAAGTGTGCTGAAACTGTAAGAATTTATGTAGCTTTCGTTCACAAAATTGCGAGTTTTCTTTCAGTGCACTAAAATAGCTTTAGGCGCAAAGCCTGTCCAACAGCAAACAGCAACTATGCATGTCTTCCCAACCCTATTTGCGCCTCCCCTTCCTAGTACTTACTCCCCTAACACACTCTCTCTCTCTCTTTTTGCTCTCGCTGTCTCTTACAGATATGATTTATTATTCGGCATCACGGAGTCAGAATCCTATCATACATTGGCCGCATTAGCACTCGAGGAAGGATTACGTGAAAATGAACGCGATAATTTATTGCGCTTCTATATGCAGAGTCGCTTTGATGTACGCCCCGATTTGGCATTGGCTGCGACGCTAAAGAAGTAAGTGAAATTTATGCTTTATTTTATGAGGGTGTGAATTGGAAAAGCTGTAGCCTTTTGGCCAGTGGTGGTGTGGGTCGTCGGTTGAGGCAAAGTTATAACTTAGTTGCATTTAACACTGTTCCAGGCTTTTACAAACTCTCGGTATGTATGTAAGTGCGCCAAACCATATCGTTCATCTCAATTAGAATTGTTTATGTGCGGCAATTTGTTTGCTAAGTGCCGCGGATTAGCGTTGCCAGCGTCAAACTGTTTTTTGGTTCTAGGCAATTTGGATGGGCATTGACGTCACTGAAACGATTTACTTTTTAAATTGAAATTTATTCATGTTTGTAGCTTATCAAAGCAAAAAAGAGAGAGAGAGAGTAACAAATGTTAGTGGATTTGGAAGTTGAATGAAATTTCACCAAGTTGGGGAATCTATAAGGATAATTGAGAGGTTAGGGCCAAGGATTTATGATGTAATTTATAATATTTGGCTAAAAATTATGTTGTTGGTTTTTACAGTTTCATTTATATTGTGGATTGCACACGGTCAGGCAAGGTGGAAAAAATGTTAGCTGAGAGCTGTTGCTAAGAGTGCGACAGTTAGAGTGAAGGACACAAAATCAAAATTAAAATTTTTCCGAATCAACCTTCCGCTACAACTGTAACCTGGACATTTCTTCCGAAAATTATGGTAGCTTTTGGGGTTATACCGGAAATCAAATGACAATCCAAACGATTTCAAAAACTGGACTTACGGAATCTAGCGGGGCTACCTTTATATACCAAAATAGAAAAATAAAACAGATCCAAACGATTTAAAAAACTGGACTTATGGAATCTCTTTGATATTATAGTATTTCTTGTCATTTAATTTTGACAATTTTCAGCTTTACCGTTAGAAGAAAAGCTAACGCATATTTTAAAATTCAATCAAAGGTATAAATTAATTTATAGTCCAAATGGATACCTTATAGCTGATTCCCACCTCTACGAATTCTGTCATTGATTGCACGATTCATCGATAAATTTCCCAAGGTGTTTCTACTACGTTCAGCGTTCACTTCCGCGTTCACAACAACAACATCTGACCTGGTCTATTTTTTTACCTTTGCTCATCAATCGAAATGGATTTAAGTGACGTTGTTCTAATAACTGCAATTCAAAATATATATTATGTATATCATATATTAGTCCAGTTTCTGCCTGGACTGGCAAAGCAAGACACTCCTTTTCGGCCTGAACTCCCACTGGTCAAGCAAATCGCCGTAGCTCTTTACACGATTGGCTCATCAGCGGAATATCGAATGATTCGGAGACTGAGTGTTCTTCCGTATACCACGAAGTCCGTCCATGTTGTCTTGCCATATGTCGAGAAGATAGGAGGTTGCCTCTGGGGTTCAGTCCATTTTTCGTCCGCCTGAATGGGATAAAGGGTAAAACTTGATATAAATAAATAAACAATATTTAAAAGAACTTACCTTCCATTGCGCCTTTTTGTTGTGCCAGCTGATTTCGTTATCAAACTGTCCTATCGATATAGATACTTGTCGATACTCATACTCGATACTCGGTTAAGTATAAAAAAACGAGTTGGCAGAACCTGCGTTCAAAGTGAACGCTACCTTTTTTCCGTCCCCTCACCATCAACTGAGATGATTTTATATGGAGCTCAACTCGCGTTCTTCGATAATTAAACGCGAACGCAGCTATAGTAGAAACGCCCTATTAATCATCCAATGGATGTTTAACAACTATACTTTTTTTCTCTGTGACAAAGCTAATGGTGTTTCAGGATGGGAAGTGTTTCGGATCGCAGTCAGACATTAAATAGTCAAAACAAGGTATTATTTGTGACCGAGTGTGTCTCAGCGGCCAGTGTGTGCGACTGCTGGAAAAGAGGTCGTGGGTTCGATCCCGCCTCGAAATATCTAATGAAAGTTTTTTCTTTGAAAAAGAAACTTACACACCCGGTCGCCTTTACCGCGGTTGGCGGCAATCATTGAAGTAATTAGCCATGAAGAAGCTTCTAAAACTACCGTTCGGATTCTGCGTTAAAGTGTAGGTCCCTTTTTCTTGAGCAAAAATTCGAAGCACACAAGCCATGAGATTGAGAGGAGCTCGGCTTTGGCCCTTTGGGGCTGTGTCAAGCCATTTTACAGTTTAAAACAAGATATTCATGGCTGGCCGAACCGCGACTTTGCCTTATATATGTGGGATTGGGGAGGTAAGGACTAGAGGAGGTGCCCTTCGGGCTTACGCAACAACGCCAATTAGTGCATCAGCCAAAGTTAGCTTGCAGTACTCTCTCTCTTTCTCTCTTCGTTGTGTCTCTCCCAGTCGATCGGTAAGTCAGTCGAAGTCGTGAGTTGTTGCGAGACAGTCGTTAGACAGTCGTTGGCCAGTCCTGAAGTTAGTAGAAGTGTCCAAGTTTTGCCAGGAAGTCGGCTTTGCTTAAGTTTAATGTTAACCTTTAATCCATATTCAATCATTTTAATTCATTTAATCAAACAACCCTGTGAACTTACACCAAATAAATCTATAATTTGTGTAACCTACATATATTATTTAAGCTGTTCCCGTTTCATTCTCAAACTGTCGTAATTTTTATAGTCTATATCGAGGGTACAGTTTGCGCAAAAGTATGTAACAGGCAGAAGGAAGCATGATTTTGGAGTTTTACTAATCTATGTAGACAGTTTTGTACACTTAGATATTTTTATTAAATGTAATACTAAGAGTTTACCTAACATTTGCTAAAAGGCTCTGTCTGAGGTATTTCTGATTTCCTGACTTTTACAAATCCTCTCCCACAAGACATTCTGCTGAAGAATCATCGAACTCAGTGATGAAATGAACCAAACCATTTTCTTTTGCGGACTTGCACTTCCGACTTCGAATGTTCTTTATACTTTCCGTCCAGATTTAAGAAAATCTCAAGCAACCCAAAAATCGTTGTTTTATTAACTTTGCTACTTTTTCTGAAAAACTATTGAAGAACCAAAAAGGGAATCGTTAAGAAAAATTACTTTCCGAGTAGACTTAAATAAAAGCCGGAATGTAATACTTAAGGATTTGCTTCGAGGATTGAGATTAGATAGAAAGTACTAAAAAAATTATTTTCAGACAGATCTAAGGAAAATCCAGAACTTTAATAGCATCGGGTCTCAATGAATTCCTTAAAGAGCTAAGAAGTATTATTTTTAAGCTCCCGCTCCTTTGAAAGTCTGAAAACGTACATACCGTACAGATTTAAGTAAGAGCTGTGTCGTTATCATTAACCCATCTTACGCCGATGTTATCTGAACTGTGCCCAACCGCCGTTGTTCGACTAATCGAACAATCTCACCTGGCGCAATAATAATTAGAATTTTTTAACTTCCGTGTTTTCTGCGACTTAATTACCCAAGAAAAGTAACTTTCACTTCACGATTAAAAAACTTCGTGTAGCGCAGCATAAAATGGGTTAAGGAAACGATATAAAGGTTGAGATTTGTTGAAACAAAAATTGGGTTTTGGAACTTTTTCGCCCTAGCATATTTTAGAAAGTCTGGAAAAGTCAAACAGAAAGGCCTAAAGTATTTTTCAGAAAGCTAGAATTCTTTATTTCCGGACTACCACCATTTTGAAAGTTCAGAAAAAGTTCATTCCGCCATGACTTTAAATAAAAGTGGCCTCAGAAACTAAAATTGGTTTTTGGCAAATGTTCGCTTTGAAGAATCTTTGAACCTACACTGTTTTCAACTCCGTTAAACACTTCAACTTAGTAAAAAAAACAACTGGCAGAGTTCTAGATCGATCAGAACTGAAAATTTACCATTTAGTACTTAAGACGAAGTATTTTAAAATCAAAAATCGTCCGTTAATAATATAGAGGGTTCCGAAACTTTTCGTACTTACGTTGGGCCGAGAAATGTAAGAAAAGTGCGTTCTTAATTCAACCACAAACTATCTTAGATTATATACCACTTGCAATGCAAGCCCCAAAAAGTGTTAAGGGAAAACTCGAATTTTTTTTAGCGAGTCTGTTCTTGAAAATCCCTACATTCTCTACCACTTTTCTTATAGTGTGTTGGTAGATCTAAGACCTACTGTAATACCATCTTGGCTTTGGATCTTTCCAGCCTTTTTAAGAACTCAGTCAAATCAAGAACTAATTGGAATCCATTCAAGAACATTTACACTCAGAGAAAGAAAAGAGAATTTCAAGCCTTTTTTGACACGCGTATATTAGCTTCATGTGCATGTATGTAATTTTCTAAGCGTGTTAAAAAGTATGCTGCAAAAATCGAGCCCAAACTTTAGCCTACAATCCAGTTTCGCTCTCCACTCTATAGTTTCCCCACACACCACTCTCCATTAGAAACAAAACTGTGAGAGCGGTTTCAATGCTATTCTTTCAAATGTGATTGCTCTCCTCTCTCAGTTTCTTTACCTCTCTCCCCTCGCCTAAAACAAGGTTCCCCAAAAATAGAGGCTCTCTAACACTCACTGAGGCATTACTTCGGCATGCATTCGGTGTGAGTTGCCGAGTGTGTTCGGCCCCCCGGGGGCATGGCTGGGGATCACTTGCCTAAAAACACTTAACTGAGAAAGAATATAGCTCGATTTCAAACGAGAAATTCTTCAAAATTCAAGGATGAATAAATTTTTTTCAAAGAGCTGTCGAACTTAAGCTATTCGTTCTGTTATTTTCTGGATGTAGTTCTATTTTGATGTCCTCTTATTTTGTTTCAAGAATGTATAGAAGTTTTCTTTAGAATTTCCCCTTGATTATATATTTCCATTCAAAATACTGGACTTATAAAGAATCGACTAAAACAAAATTTTCCAAAGCCCTGAAAAGTCCTGGCTACTGCCCTGTTCTGTGCAATACTGTTGCAAGGGTCTCCTGGGATGAGATTTTCTACCTGAAATGTTGAGGTTCGCTGAAATCAACCATTTTCCCATTGCCACCTCTGTTCTTGATAAAAGCACACAGCCAACCTCAGAAAAAATTCATTAAAACTTAAACACAGAGAACAATAATAAATGGCCATCAAATAGTCTAGGACGGCTGGGACTATAATGCCAAGAGTTAGTTAGTTATTACTGCGACTAAAAGCGAACTCTTGACAGTCCCCCTGGTCCGACTACAAGCACACTTACACACACACACACACATTCATTATTCCGTTCATTTCATTTCAACAAAACAATACCAACAACTATCTCATTTTCAAAACAGAGGCAGAGGCAGTAACAGTGGCAGCGACCGGAGCAAATTCAAGTTCTATTTCTCACATGAAAGTTGTGTGTGCAATAAATAAATTGCACAATGCACAAAACCCTCTTTGGCCCCACACATCCAATGTCAACGTTTCTTTTGAAAACTGAATTCTCTAGCCGTGAGAGTTTAGTGCCAGGAGAATTGCATTCCAAACATGACAAGGCGAGGGCGGATGGGAAGCGACAGGGTCGACACAAACTATAAAGTTATTTTGCAAAAAAAAGTGCAATTGTTTCCAAAGACGCACAGCAAGGATTATAAACAGAATGTCCAGGCAATGTGAGGAAAAAAAAACTATATTAAATAATAGAACAGCAAAGTGCGTATACCCTTACCAAGCAGCTGCAAGGAAGAAGATTTAAGAACGATTTTTTGTATTAAGAGAGAAAGGAGATTAGACTTTTCGGAAATGTTGGTTTTTAGCCGGATGGCTTAGCTGCTTCTTATTTGTTATGGTAAACCACTTGCCAAGCACAGAGAGTAGAGTAAAAGCGGCACAAAAAAAAACAGCTTTGCAATAGCTTTCTGTGTACTAAATAATTTGGCTTTCTTTTCACTTGATCATTACATCGTTATACAATCTGAATCTCTTTTATGTCATCCAATTTAACTACTTTAATTTCAATTTGGTTCACTCTTTACAAATCCGTTGAAAAAAACCTTTAAGCCTATTTAACAACAAAAAGGGCATTAATTGAGCTGGGAACAAAAAACGATCTAAGCTGCAGGCAGTCTCCTGCAGCGGATAACAGCTATAACACCCGCTCCAACACAACAAACCCAACAACTACAGCAAAAAAGGGAACAAACTGCAAACAAAACAAACGATTGAAAGGAAGTTCACACAATCAACAACAGATGCGCTTTTTCACATACGAATAACTGAACATGAAAACTCTCCAGGGAAATTGTTTTGTATGACGTCGAGGCATTTGCTTGCAGCAAAACATATTTGCACCGCCGTCCCGGCAGATGCTGCATCCCCATGGATGTGCTTTGTGGTCCGTCATTGAATTAAATGACAGCAACAAAAGTAGCGGACACCACTTTTCCGCCCTTCTTTCACGTTTTTTTTTGTTTGACGAACTTATCCGGAGTTTCCTACAAGTGCTTCAACTGAATGGCCAGCACTTGTCTGGTAAAACATGAGATGTTGCAATTCAATCGCTGGCGGGGAGGATAGCTTTGGCTTGGAAAAAAGGTCAGTTGAAGTGTCGAACTAAACATCACAGCTGGGAACAAGAGATGAATCATACTAAATTGAGCAGGTGTTGGGAAAAGTTCGAATTCATGCAAGTTGAAAATATATGTTTGTCGTACAAAGAGAGATTTGATTACGAAACTGTTTCAGTTTGAGTTTGTCACTCAATTGACAATTCCCCTTTTCAGCATATTCCTTGTGTCTTATTTGAAAACAGTGCATTGCATGCATTATTGATTCATATTTCCTTTGGCCAAATGAGTCGAACAAAAAGAGAAGCTCACTGAACTTGCCATGTCTGCATTGTGCTCGCCCATGTGTAGTCAAAGGCTATTTGTGTGTCATTGAGCGCGTTCACCAGCACACACCAATCATCTAACATAAATTATCAATCAAAAAAAAAAAGTGTTTTGCTGCTGGTGAACGGTTTTTGATAGAATTTGCAGCCAACAAAATTACAATCCGATAAATTTCGACCTCTTCGGTGGCGACTTGGCGGTCTCTGGCTGTCCCACATTGGCCATTAGTGCGCGAAGAGGAGATCGCCTTGAAGATGCTTCCCTTTGAGGAGTTTTATGGGGCCAGGCTTGAGGAATCAACTGGGGGCCTTCTTGCAGCTCCTTGATTGCCTCGGAGTAAAGCTCTCTCATAACCGATTTGGATGAGAAGCAGAGCGCGAGCACTCGATACCATTGTATAGTTTGCGGGAGGTCATAAGTTCCAGAAGCTGCGTATTCGAAATGTCAGTGCAGATGTGCAGCTCTGGATTAACTGCAGGCCTTACCGGAGGAGTAACAAGTCATACACACCTCGATTATCCGATGGCCAGAGCTTTTTGGTATGTCAAAACGGTCACCTATTGATTAGGACCAGAGCTTGCAAATAACAATTGACCGTTTTTCGTTGACCAAAAATAAGATTTATTTACGGCTCATGAACGAATCGCTCAGTGCTCAACGAACAACCAATGGATTTGTTAACATTTTGCTCTGCTCACTCACTGAGCAAATCGTCGCGAGCGAAGAAGATAAAAGTCATTTGCGTTTGTGTGTGTGTATGTGTGAGTGAAGTGTCTGTTTGGGCTTGCGACTCACACAAGCCACACACACACAAAAGAAAAATAGGGGAAAGTAAACTTCAGCTCGGCCGAAGTTTTGTATACCCTTGCAGCTTTCAATGAAAACAAAAAAGTTTTTCTAAGACTACTATAAATATGACTGATTTCGATTAAACTTGGTGATATCATGGAAAAGCATAATACACTGTTAATTGCGAAATTTGGAGGCGATCCCATTTAAAACAAAAAGTTTTTCTCTAGAACTTCTTTTTCGACGGATCATTCATACTGCAGCTACATAAATGCTATAGTCATCCGATTTTGGTAAGCTTTGTAGAAATGTGTCCAAAGTATATAAAATAAGTGTATGCCAATAAAAAGGACGTTTTCATTAAAAAACAAAAAAGTTTTCCTCACTCGAACTAGTTTTTTGACCGATCGTTCCTATGGGAGCTATATGCTATAGTCATCCGATTTCGACCAAACTTTGTAGAATAGTGTAAAAGTATACAAATTAAGTGTATGCCAATGATAAGGACGTTTTCATTAAAAACAAAAAAGTTTTTCGCACTAGAACTAGTTTTTCGACCGATCGTTCCTAGGGCAGCTACGAGGTGTGTTCAAAAAGTATCGCGAATTTTGAATTTTCGCGGGTTACGTATATTCGAATTTCGATTTTTTTGTGGCGTTATGTTGGTACTCATGTCTCTCACTTATGCCGACAAGCTCGGCCATTTCGAATGTTCACTTAATTGTTGACAGCTGCTTTGCTTGCACGTGTTTTGGATCGTCTTCGATTTTTACCTATTCAAAAAAATGGATCAAAGAACCTGTATCAAATTTTGTGTGAAAAACGAAATTAAGTGCGCGGATGCATTCCGAATGTTGACTGTGGCATACGGAGAAGCTACCTTGGACCGAAGCAACGTTTATCGGTGGTACAAAATGTTCTCAGAAGGCCGAGAAGATGTGAACGACGAAGAGCGTGCCGGACGCCCGAGCACTTCAAGAACAGACGAAAAAATTAATGAAGTGGAGAAAATGGTATTGGCCAATCGTCGAATCACCGTTAGAGAAGTTGCTGAGGACCTAAACATATCGATTGGCTCGTGCCATTCGATTTTTATCAATGATTTGGGCATGAGACGGGTCGCCGCGAAATTCATACCAAAATTGCTCAATTGCGACCAAAAACAGCATCGCATGAACATTGCTAATGAGATGTTAAACTCTGTCCGCGACGACCCAAATTTGCTCCAGAGGGTCATAACTGGTGACGAATCGTGGGTTTATGGTTATGACGTGGAAACCAAAGCTCAATCATCTCAATGGAAGCTGCCGCACGAACCAAGACCGAAAAAAGCGCGCCAAGTTCGGTCGAATGTGAAAGTTTTGCTGACAGTTTTCTTCGATTGCAGGGGCGTGGTGCATCATGAGTTCTTGCCACAGGGAAGAACGGTCAATAAGGAATATTACCTGCAAGTTATGCGCAATTTGCGCGAAGCAATCCGCCAGAAACGCCCGGATTTGTGGAAGAACAAAAATTGGCTTTTGCACCACGATAACGCCCCTGCTCACACATCGTTGCTAGTTAACTAAGAAATACGTACTTTGGAGGCGTTTCCATTAAAAACAAAAAAGTTTTTCCCACTAAGACTAGTTTTTCGACCGATCGTTCCTATGACAGCTATATGCTATAGTCATACGATCCGGCCGGTTCCGACAAATGTGCAGCGTATTTGTACCAAAAGACCAAAAGTTCTAGTAAGAACAACTTTTTTGTTTTAACTGGGATCGCCTCCAAATTTCTTAATTAACAGTTTGTTATGCTTTTCCATAATTGCACTAAGTTTGGTCGAAAGCGGAAATCTAAATAGTATAGCTCTCATAGAAAAGTAAGATCCGAAAAGTAGTCTTATTTAGAAAAAAAAACTGCAAGGGTATACAAAACTACGGCCAAAGTTAATGTTATTTTTTTTTTGAAACAGTGAGGCAAATGTGAAGGAAGGAAAATAAGTGGTTAACAGAAACAAAGGAGATGAAGAAAACCAAATATTTTTGGATCATGAATTGGATCCTTCCCCAATTATTTCCAAAGATACATGCACATTTGTAACTACGCTCCATGTAAATTTAAAGTTCACTTCAAACTTGCAAAGTCGGCGTACACGATTTCTCGAAAACGGTTGAAAACGGTTGGTCCCAAATTTTGACACAAGCTTCTAAAATGTTTTGTTAAGAAATTAATCGAAGCTTTTTCCTCAACGATAGATATTTTTGCTTTTATTAGATATTTAAGTCCAAAATTTTGACGAAAAATCAATTTTTATACTCTGTACAATTTTTATACACTGCCTGTGGCTCACCCGCCGCCTATTTGAAAATGCCACTTCGGGAGTCGGGGTGTGAGAGGGGGTGGGGTGGTTCAACGGGAATATCCCGTCCAGATGCAGACCAAAGCCGATTCGGAAAACGCACTATTGGTTCTTTTGACCGGGGACAGCTGCTACAGAGATGGGGTTAGTCCAACTTACCAGGATGTTTCCTCGACCGATAAGTTTCAGCTCGGTTTCATTTGGGGTGCGACTTTTATAGTCGCGCATGATCGACGGCTGATGGCCTATCGATTGTGAGCGCGCGAATGTTTTGATTTTATTAAGCTGATCTTAGGTCTATGCTGAAAATAAACTTAGCTCTAGGGTAAAAATAATAAAGAATAAACAAAAGAAAAACAATGTGGTGCTTCTTGCACAGAATATGAACTTAGGTCTAAGGAATATAATCTATTTTATGTTTGCGAGCTGCTGGGCGTCGAATGGGCAATTTGTTGGCCACTTGAAAACTTGACCCTTTTAAGCACAGAACATTTTGTCTGTCTGTGGCCCTGGTCATACTGAAAGAAGCCAGGTCTGTAGATATAAAAGGCCACAAAAGCACGATCCGCATGCGTGTCTAATTAATACACACATTGTAGCTGGTGCAAGAATTTTTTCCAACTTTTACGTACCTTTTTATGAATTCAAATACTAATTGCAGCAGCAAAAGTCCTGCTTCCTTAAACACTCCCAACAATTTCTTAAGAAAATCCCTCACACACGATGAATTGCCTCAACTGAAATATCCTTCCTGCCATCCCTACCCCGCCCGAGGGTCACTGCAATTTCAAGTGGCTGGCTTAATCCTTTCTGGCCAGTGAGCTGTGTTTTGCCCTCAAGTACATGATACGGATAGCAGCACTAAATAATTGCCTTCAGTTGCCGGCTTCCTCCTTCTTGTAAGTACCGAATTTCGTTGCTGGCCATAAATCTCAGTTGGCATGGTGAACGTGTGTCAGCTTTGCGTTTAAAAGAAGACAGAATGCTACGGTAATGCCAAAATAGCCAATTTCATGGCTAGTGTAAATCAAACACACCTGCAATTAGGCGACGCATGCGAAGGACATGCCCCATGTCTCGTCCACCCGCTGCCAATGGGGCCATTTAGGAATTGGCCCGAAACAATTTCAGGCAATTGCCCTGCCACTCATTAACATGCACAGCCCCTCTCGCTTGCCCTTTGTCTATGGTCAGTTCACTTTGGTGATGTTGTTTGGCCAATTTCAGATATGAGAGCAGCTAATTTTTTGCCAGGATTTTTCCTCCAACTGTATCAGTTTGGTCATAAAATGCAGCCACCCAAAAAGATGCTTCAAGCATGCTAAAAAGGGGTCGCAACCAGGTCTCAGCTGCCATAAAAGCCAAAGTGTTGAAACTGTCGCAGTGCCTAAAAAGTATCCAATTTTGCCACTAAAAACTTGCGACAGTGCAGCGGCAGTTAAAACGGCAAACAAAAAGCAAATTATTCACAGAAAAAAAAGTAGCTTTCAAGGGCTCTTAAGCCAAAATGAAATTTGAGCCAAAGTTGCGGAAGAAATTGTTTATGAGCCTTGAAGCAGCCTCAAAAGAGAAAAATTTATGAGAAATTAAGCGATTCTAAAGATGTTGGCAAATATTTACAGGACGAGCGAATGAAACTATATTGTGAAAGCTACAAAAGTTTCCTCAATCTTTATGTTTAAATTCATTTTAAAGGCATGGCCCTTGCGTGTCCACTTAATCAACTGTTGCTTACTTACTTCAATAATCCTAAGCTTATCTGCTCAAGACACATGCCAACGCCCTTCAGATTTACCAAACAGCTGGACGACGGACAAATGAACAGCGAGACCCAACTCAAAGTGCCGCTGACAGCTTTATATTGTCGTTTTAATTTCAGTCATTTACAAGCCGCAAAAACAGCCAGCGCTCTTTAATTACCCGGCCCGCTCCAAAGTGTTGTTTGCTTTAATCCTCGCCAGACACAGAGATAACAAGTCTAGGGTTGCTGCTGGTTCAGGGGTCAACAGCGCCGACGATGATGAGGACAACAAATGCCACAGGCGTTTGCCCAACCGACTTTTAATAGCATAAACTTATTTATTATAAAATTATTTATAAAAAAATAATATGCAAAAGAACGCTTGGGTACAGCTGCCAGAGCTTGAGTCTGAGCCTGATCCTTGGGGTTAAGGCGACAGACGGCACTGGGCTGCTTTGGGGTTGACTTTAATTTATAGTCCTTGGGCCGGGAGCAGGAAGTTGCATACATTATGAATACCCGCAGCCGGGTCTGGGCCACCGAGCGAATGATGATGATGCCGATGAGAGAGAGAGAGAGAGAGGGGGTCGAAGTGGCTGATATAGAAGCCATAAACTTTTAAACGGCACTACGTCTGCCCTTCTGCTACTGCTGGAACGCTTTTTGGGCTTTAATGCGTTGACTTAAAATATGCACTCTGTTTGCATACAAATACAACTGATGCCTTTAGTTTTGGCGAGGGCTGCTCGTACGAAATGGGAGGTTTAAAACCGGTCCACTACTTACACTTATTAAAAACTTAGGCCGCGCACACACATGCAGCTGAAAGATGAACTGACTGCTAAGCGAAAAGCTTTGCTGAGAAGAGAGTTTGATTCAATACACCGAAAATTTTGAAAGAGCGCACACATGTTGCTGAGCTGAGCTTCTTCATTTGGTAAACATTGTATCGACACTATGGTTCATTCGATCTTGGTCGAATAAAAATTAACCACCAACTTCAAGAATACCCAATAAATATATTATAATGCAGATCGATTCCTTTGACTTCGAATCGTATTTCATGAATCATTGCACTGAAATAATTAATCGTGACTATTTAGTACTAGCTGAATACCCGGCGTCGCCCGGGTTCTTATGATTCTTAAGAGAGCGATTATATTTAATCTAGTGCAGGCTGCATGTCGGTGTAAACATTTTGGACCGTTCGATCTTTTTCTCTATATACACGTTTTCATTATAGTCTAAAATCATAAATATGTTGCAAATTTCGTGACTTTTTGACCGGGTTTCTCAGGTGGGCCAAAAGAAGTCACGGGCCAAAGAAGTCACCCTATTGGAAGATGCTCTTATTTTTACTAATAGCCGCCAAAATATAAAGAGGTAAATATTATATATTTTCTACATCTGTCTTGTCCACAAAGGTCAAAACAGATCTGACTTTGGCGGCTATTTGTAAAAATAAAAGCATCTTCCAATAGGGTGACTTCTTTTGGCCCACCTTTGTTTTACCCGACTACAATTGCCGTCTATCAAAATTTCACAATAATCCAGGATCAAATCCCAAATTTGCAATATTTTGGACCGTGTAATCTACAGCTTCCATTTACCGACGCCGACATTGTAATATAAGCACTTACCGCTTTCATAAATACTCATAAGGTTATATTGCAAATTTCGCTATTTTTGGACCTTAGAAACCTTCTCGGGCAAGCGTTGCCCAAAGTTTTATGGCAATCGGATGAACGGTATAGTTTTTAAAATTTCGCGGTTTTATGACCATTTCCGGCAAGCGTACAACCATTCTTCAAAGCTTCATCAAAATCGAACATTTTGCAAATTTCGCGGTTCTTTGACCATTTTCCGCCCATATCTTCTACTTGGAAACCTTTCCGGGCAAGCGTCGAACCACTATCCAAAGATTTACCCAAACCGCAAATTTTTTTATTTTTGCGGTTTTTGGACAATTTTCTGCAAATTTCTTCATCTTAAAAACCCTCCCGAGCAAGCGTTCAATTCACTCCCCAAAGTTTGATTGCAATCGGATGAACGGTATAATTTTGCGATTTTTGGACCTTAGAAACCTTCGCGGCCAAGCGTCTAACCATTGACCAAAATATCATCGCAATCGGATGAACCCACCCTCCCCCCTCCCCCACTGAGAATTTCAATTAAAAAAAATAGGGGAAAGTTAACTTCGGCTCGGCCGAAGTTTTGTATACCCTTGCAGCTTCCATTGAAAACAAAAAAGTTTTTCTAACAAAGACTACTTTTTAGACCTTACTTTTGTATGGGATCTACGCTATATAGATGTATGATTTCGACAAAACTTGGTGGAAAAGCATAATACACTGCTAATAACGAAATTTGGAGGCGATCCCATTTAAAACAAAAAAGTTTTTCTCACTAGAACTTAGTTTCGACCGATCTTCCATACTGCAGCTATATTCATCCGATTTTGATAAGGCTTTGTAGAATTGTGTAAAAGTATATAAAATAAGTGTATGCCAATGATAAGGACGTTTTCATAAGGAAACAAAAAAGTTTTTCTCACAAGAACTAGTTTTTCGACCGATCGTTCCTATGGCAGCTATATGCTATAGTCATCCGATTTCGACCAAACTTTGTGAGAATCATGGGAATGGATAGTAAACTAGAAATTACGCACTTTGGAGGACATTTCCATTAAAAACAAAAAAGTTTTTCCCTCTTTTCAAGACTAATAGTTTTTTGGTCGTTCCTAAGACGAAGCGGAGCTATGCAAAAATAGCTATCCGATCCGGCCGGTTCCGACAAATGTGCAGCGTATTTGTACCAAACGAATTCGTGCAAAGTTTGGTGAGGATAGCTTTAAAACTAACGGAGGATATAGCATAGAAACTGACGGACAGACGGACGGACAAACATCCGGACAATTTTATAATACCCTCTGCAAGGGTATAAAAGAGTGTAACGAACACGCTTCGTATCGCTTCGGCTGCACACTCTGTCTACTATCGGGGTCGACTTTGCTCAGGGAAAGTGGCGTGGGTCTTTTGTGCTGCTTCAACGAATGCGTTACGATAATAATATCGTAGACAGAGATGAGGTAGGAAGAGTGGGAAAACAAACCGAACAGCTGGAAAATGGACAAATAGAAAGAATACCTATCTAATGTTGGAGGAACTGAGATGTTATGAGCCTTCTTCTATACCCACCCAACCTGTAGAATCAAGAAGAAATCGCGATTCTACCCAAAACATTGCCTCTGTGCTTATACTTAAGGGGACCACAAGATAAATAAGGAAGTTATTTCAGGTTTACTAACAATATAATTCAATCATTGTTACAAATAATGGTCGACTTCAAATTTGCTCATCATGTGAACTTAAGTCTAATAATAGGAACTAATAGAACATTAAGAATTGATAAGGATTGATATCATGAATTAAACGATAATGTGGAAAATTGAGCAAAATAAAATTAAATGAAAAGTAGCCTAAATTTAATGTATCTCAGCATTAGACTGGTCAATAATATTGGTTTCTTTGTTTTAAGTCTATGGAAACTTCATTCTTAGTAAGATACGGGCTGAGATTTACTTCACGTTACTAATGATTCTGATTACGTTACGACTGCGACTATTGAAGTTGTGCATGACCTTTTTCACTTAAATTCAGCTAGGCCGTACTCACACGCATTAAAGTACTCCAGAAAAGACACCTTGAAAAGATTCAATCAAACTCACACTTGGCTTACCCTGGGTGAAGGAAGCATCTCCGACCCTATAAAGTATATATATTATTGGTCAGCATCAACAGCCGAGTCGATCTAGCCATGTCCGTCTGTCCGTCCGTCTGTCTGTCTGTCCGTATGAACGCAGAGATGCAAGTTGCAAGGATTGAACGTTCCTAAATAATGCGACAACTCTTAAAGGGTATATAGAAGGGGTAGATCAACTGGTTCCAAAAATCGCAAAATTTTGTTCAATTTTCCTACAAGTTCAAAATATTATGAAGAGAATGGTGAAAAGGTTCAACTGTACAGTCATGAAGATTTGATTTATGGCAATTGTGTTAAGTTTTAAGCTTCAAATTCTATAGGGGTCGTTTAATAAATAGAAAGACATCTGCTTTTCTTAGATTCTCATGAGCTGTTCGAAGGAGTTTTTTCGAGTCCTTGCCTTAAAGAATAGAACTTTAAAATGCAAACCACAATGCGGATAAGCAATTTGCAGTTAAGCTCTTTGGGTTTTGTCGTTTCTTTCTTAGCTTAAAAGCAATAAATTATGGTGGCTGACTGAACAAAACTTTGGCAAAATAATTCAAAATTGAAATTAATGATTTATAAATCATAAAATGTGGTTTAATTAAGCTTTTCACATTTCTTTTGATTTGTGCTTTCTTAATAGAAATATGGGATCAGATGGCAAGATTTCCATTTCCAGACAGTTTACCTACAAAACAGCCCTCGCCGCTACCAGTGGACGTTCGTTCCCATATGCATAAAGGGCGATGTGGGAT
The DNA here is from genome assembly GCA_018904265.1 of Lordiphosa collinella. Classification (NCBI taxonomy): domain Eukaryota; kingdom Metazoa; phylum Arthropoda; class Insecta; order Diptera; family Drosophilidae; genus Lordiphosa; species Lordiphosa collinella. The sequence goes on along the minus strand of JAEIFV010000449.1, from coordinate 114,462 downwards.
GCTTCCGCCCCCAATTGCAGCTTTACTGCCAGCTCGAGCCACTGCATGCAACTGTATCGCATGTTTCATAAAGTTTTTCGGCTGTTTGGAACGTGTTGTTTGCGCGCTGAAACATCATAAATTACATGCGTGCTTTTTGCCACACACGCCTCTTGTGTGTACGCGCTCAAAACTCGAACTCAATCTGGTTTGGCAGAGTCTCCTGAGTCCGTGGCCAGTTGGGCAAAACTGCCACTAAAATGCATTTGCTTGTACCATTTTATTTGTTTGTTTTCTTAAAACATAACAAAAGCTACACAAAAACTGCACACAATTTTAATGTTAAGATTTTATTCATGAAGTGCGAACAAGTCTGAAAGATTGGAAATGTTTTTTTGGTCTTACCAGCTGTCGGCGTTGAGGCTGACAAAGCCTCAGACAGAGAAATTGCGTGCGAAATTGCATGGGAGATATTATTTACAATGCGGTTGGGGAGTACAGTGGACTACAGGGATTGGAAAAACAAGGAAAGGGAAATGGTAATACATTAAATTACGTTGTGATATTTTGTGTGCCTTTCTACTTTTAGTTAAGAGTATTTTGGTGTTAACATTGCAGTTCACAGTTCATACTTTGCGGTTATTTTTAAGACTTATTTTTCGGCTTTTTGTCATCAAATTGCTTTACAGACAGCTATTCAAATGATCTTTTGATCCATTAGATTAGTAAGTGGACATTTTTGGCCAGCCTGTTGCTGAACCTTGCTGCACAGTGTGCTGGTGTTGGTAGCATAATAAAATGTTGCTTATTGCATTGTAAGGGGCATAAATATGCACACTCATAAGCGCTGCCCCAACACTCGTTTCGCATATTCCCCAAACCGCCGACCATTTCCCTTCTGCCCTCGGCACAGTTATTCATAAGCGTTTGTCAGTACAGGGCCGTGGCAATTGTTGTTGCTACTGGCATATGTTTGCAACAGCACACAAAGCGGCCACAGCATGCGGCCAAGCAATTTGGAGTAAACCGTTTGGGTTTGTCGTGGGTTTCGTGGCGTATACGCAATATATTATGATGCCAGGCTGACCAAAAACCCGGGCAAAACAATTAATAATTAAATTTGCTGATTTATAAATATTTAAACTTGTGCAATTAAGCTACGTTTCGTGTGATTTGTGCACACTCATTATAATTATGGGCTCAAGTGGCACGACTCCGGCTGCCATTTCCCCGGCCGTGTACGTTTAATGGGCAACTCTTGTATCTATGTGTGTGTGTTTGAGTTTCGGGGTCTATGAACTTCCCTTTTAACCCCCCTTAGCCCCTCATCAACACCATTAGCATTAACGCCTGCCAGAGATACAATTCGTTTCGCTCTGCTGGTTACTGGAAGGAAGTTGCTCAGTTATGCACACATGTGCGAATGCGAGCGTGTGTCTGTATTAGAATATTCGGGGCGATTTAATGGATTTGTATTTTATTTGGGTTGGTTTTGATTTTATCCCAAGTCAGAAATGTTTTTGGTATGCTAATAAAGTTTGCATATTTGCGGTTGACTTTGGCTTTAGGGCAATAATAATTGTATTGCCCGAATTCTGGCTAAATGGCTAATAACAAAAATCCAACTAACTTTTACACCAACTTTAATGAAACTGAATTGAAATATAGTGTAATTGACATTGCTCCAGCAAATTCCCAATTAGGTTTGAATTGCATTTTATTTAAAATACTTCATTAGCAAAACCTTCTCTCCGCAACAAATTCATTATATTCACTGTCGAATCTGAATGCCAAATATGTGGGGCACTAGAAAGCTGTGCAGTCAAGTGTTGGTAGCAGAGTCTGCATCCGACGACTGCCAGCCAAAAGTCTGTGTGCCACAGCGACATACCAAAAGTGTTTGTTTGAGTGCGGAAATATTTAAAGTGTCACACATGCTCTTCGGAAATTAAATGGGAGTGCGGCTTATGTTCAGCGTAAAGATTATGGGTGCAAGGGGATGAACGGTTTAAAGTGGCACGCAAATTATCACACTTAAATGTGGTTCTTTGACATAGAGAAAATCCTAAACAAAATGTTCAACCAAACTCATTCGTTGAAATGAACTTCGAAATTTATATGCTCTAAGTAATAACATTTGTAGGAACTCTTTAGTCATATATATCAGTTTAAATCAGCTACGGCAAGCCCTTGCTCCCATTGCTCTCGACAGTAGCTTTACGCATTAGAAATTGACGTCACGCACACCATCTTTTTATTGAGACAAGCATCTTGCAAAAATAATATCCCAAAGAATAAAAATTTCATTTAAACCAGCGGTGGGCACGATATTTGATTTGGACTGCTCTCAAAATTTGTTTTCGGAATATGGACGTCATTTTTTTCCAAATTAAGAGGATGTGTGGAAACTTAAAAATCCCAGCACCAGAACTTTGCGAAAGCTCCCCAAACTCTTGAACCTCACTTACAAGACCTGATATGCTCATTTGCATAATATAACCAAGAAAATCGAATTGTAGACTCCATATATAAAAGCAGGACATGAAAAAAGCTACTCAAAATCATATCCTGTCATTCGACAATCTTCAAATTACTTTTCAATCAATAAGAATTGGTAGACAAAATCTAAAGCCGATAGTCAACAATCGATCAAATGTTTTACAAAAATTTTGGTATGACAGCCAACCGAGAGGCCAAATAGTGACCAAAACAGTGACTAAAGCAGTGACCAAACATTGAACAATTCAGTGACCAAAACAGTAACCAGTTAGTGACCAGAACAGTGACCAAAACAGTTACCAAACATTGACCACAACAGTGACCAAATCTTTGACCAAGACAGTGACCCAAACAGTGAACATAAAGTGACCAAATAGCATCGGTATCGGTGAAGTAGTATCGGTTAGAACACAATGAAAAATGGTCCCTAAGATCGGGAGAAGTCCCAATATTTGTTATTATTATCTAAATTTTCTGTCACCTTCATTGGCAACTTTCTTTAGATTGAAGTGTACATATTTGCCTTAAGTCCGTCGAGAATAAAGTTAGTCACCCTATTCAGCTGCTCAGGGGTCCCATATGTTTCTAAACCCAAACTGAAAGGGAGGTATCCTGCCACACACCCCATCGTTGCCATAATTCGGGCTAGTAGACACCTCTCGAAAATTTTCGATATTGTGGATAGGAGACTGATTGGACGGTATGACTGACCTCCTGACGGCTTTTGCCAGCTTTATGGATCGTAACGATTTGAGCCTTTTTCCACACCTTAGAAAGTGACCTAGTCGCAGTGCCGCGTTGAAAATTAAAACCAGGAAGAGCACACCCTATTGTCATGGCCATCCTCGCCTGGGGCTTTTTTATTGCTTAAGTTCTTGATTTGGCCCTGAACCTCCCTCCTCCAGAGTAATTGTGATACTGGGGGCGTAGCCGCCCAGGGGTGTTAAGGACATGCTCTACATGTCTCCTGCGGCTAACTGAAGTGGTTTCAAATGGCCTAAATCTGTCCTCTAAATTTTCCGCAAATGCTTTCGCCCTTTCCCTGGGAGAAACTCGCCCAAGTACCCCACTTTACGGATTGGGAGTTTAGGGGCGGCTCTTTTTGTATCTTCTGGTGAGAGACCAGAGTGCATAATTTGTAATACCTTCTAGGAAGCGGTCTGTGGCATCCTGTCTGAACGTCGCGAGCAGCTTTTTAACTCTGTTAGCCACTCTTTTGTATACCCTATCCACATTGGGGTCTCTTGTGCGAGTAAACTGCCTCCCCAGTCTCCTTTTGATGAGCAGAAGAGCATAGAGGGCAGGCGGAAGGCTAGAGTGTGGTCTGCGATCCTGAGGGGTTTCCTTTGAACGTGCTTTGAAGACTGCCGCATGCACCTTATTCACGAAAATTGCCTCCTCTATTTCCTCAGGAAGGGTTATCTTGAGGTTGAGGTCGAAGGTTCTTTCCAGCTCCTTCCTGAAAAGCGCTAGGTCAGATCCAGGTGAGAGTAACCGCCCATTTGTCTCCCTTGTTCGAGGAGCTCCATCCAATTGAACCACAAGAGGGAGGTGGTCGATGATGGGGCTACCCATCCTAATAAACTAGAGGACCAGTATAAAAAAGTCAATGACACTAGGGGTGTTTACGGGTTGAGTTTACCTCATACTTCTAGGTATAAATGGAAATTTCAAAACATAAACTGTAGGAATTAAGTTTAGATGTTAAGTGCTTTTTTTTTTTTTTTGGTAAAAACCCGCTACGGGGCAATCGTTTTGACACAGATTTTTTAATGTAGGTAGGTGTATACCCGATTCAATACGAGTTTGTTTCCAGATTTGGGAAAACCCTCTTCCTTAAAAAACTGTCACATCCATTTACAATTTTTAGCATAGACCTTCCAAAATTTACAAAATATCAAGCAACCCAATATCTATCTATTCTGATCAACCAATAAGATCGTGGACGAAAAACAACGAAGTTATATACGAATCAATTTTGCTTGTGGGAGAGAAAGGTTCCTTGCATTGTCAGTTACCGCGTTTGCTGCGAGTTTGTGCGTATGTTAGAGTGTGTGTCATTTTTTTTTATTAATTTTTTAATTTTTAAAAATTATTTAATATTTCCTTTTTTTTTTTTTAATTTAAAATTTTTCTTAATTTTTATAAAAATTAATTTTTCTTCCTTCATTATAATATATTAAATTTTTTTAATTTTTTTTTAAATTTTTTTTTTTTTTTTATAATTTTATAACATTATTACTTTTTTTATTTTTTTTTTTTTTTATTTTTTTTTTTTTATATTTTTCATTTTTTTTTTTTAAAATTTTTTTTTTTTTTTTTTTTTTTTTTTTTCTCAATTATTTAATTTTTTAATTTTTAAAGTGTGTGGTGAGGTGTATATGTGTATGAAAACACAAGAAGTCAAGGGAACAGGGTATTTTGAAGTCGGGGCACTCGACTACAGCTCCCTTACTTGTTAGATAATGACGAGTGCATCGTTTTTTCTAATTTTTAGGAAGCTATTTTCTTGTTTTTAGGTAAAGACGAGTGTATCGTTTTTTTTTATTTTCAGGAAATTTTTTTCTCAATTTTAGGGCTTTATATTTTAATGCTTAGTTTTTTTTAAAATTGAGGTCAAAAATTTCCACCATTTTAGTAAAATTTTTCTTACATTTAGGGCAAAACCATTTTATGGCTAATTTTTCTGAAAACTAAGAAAAAAAAATTTTCTGTGTGTAGCAGGGTAAATATAAAATCATTTTAAGGGATTTTGTTTTGTGCTCTTTGAAGTTTATTTTGATGGGTGCGTGCACAAGATCCTGACTTCTGAACCGTAAAGCATAATGGGGACAAAAATTATTTTAAAAATGGTTAATTTGTTTTGTAGTGATAGTTTTGATTTCCGCTGAAGAAGCTAAAAATAAGCTTTTCATCTGTTTACGTCCTTTTTTGGTTAACTTTTTATTTTTTTTTTAAAATTTTGTCGTGTTACTTATCTTTATCGTCTCGATAGTTTGAGGAGAGAATTTGGGGATAGTTTGGCGATTTACACAAACAAATTACATAAGGTATCGCATTTTTATCATCCAATCAGGAAAATGGGCGATAAATCAGTAAGCAGACTCGAATATCAGCTATCAGTTTTATATTGAGTGCCGACGGAATAAAAACTTGAGAGTTTCAAGTGGTGTAATCTATACGATATGCCAGAAATAAATTGTTGAATACTTTGAGGCAATTCAATATAAGTTGTATCTTAGCCGTGTAGCAACCATCTTGGGCGATAGGGCAACAGGTAGAGACGGCACTCCAGTTCCCGAGTTCGAAGTCACAGACAGTGTTATAAAGTTTATAAACGTTAGGAAGAATCGCATTCTTATCTCCACTGGAGAAGCAACGCTTTATTATCGCTCAGATTTTGTTTTGATCTTTTTGTCTAATCGCTTTTGTATTGCTCAGAAGAGACTTTTTCGTATCTCCCTTTCTTAGCGCCCAGAAGTTATCGCATAATGTCTAATTTCTTCCCGATGGGAGATGAGAATGCAATAATAATGCGATAGAGTTAAGCGATACCTACTAGGCGAATCGCATTCGTGTCTTCCGCGATGAAAAGTGTTTGCTGGGCTCAATCAAATTGTATCGCTCATTGTGTGAGTTCTTTTTGAATGGTCAAAGGTTTGGTCTCTGGTCAAGGTGTGTGTGTGTTTGTGAGTGTGTAGGTCTGTGGGCGTGACACCAGACCAAATGATGCTGTTTCGCTTTTGTTCCGCTTCCGTTTGCGATTCTTCTGCTGCTTCGGTCCTTTGTGTTGTTTTCATTGCATACTTTCGAGTGTTGTTTGTTGTGCATATTTTCTGGTTGCCATTTGCCGGAGGCGTTTGTGTGTTTACGTTTCGAGTGTTTTGCGGTTAGTTTTGAGTGTTTTCATATGTTTCGGGCATTTCTCTTTTTTTGTGGGCGCATTTTGTGGTGCGGATAACTAACATTGTCCTGCCGGAACACACACACATACGAACACAGATTTAATTATACGGCTGCGGTGCGCTCTGGTTTATGCAACTTTCGCCTCAAGTTGGCCACCTAAAATGTTTCGCATGCTGTTTTGGTTTTCTTTTGTTTGGCAAACTTTTAATTAAGCATTTGTGCTGGTTTGCATGCGCAATTTTCGTGTTTGTCTGTCGCGTGAGTTTCGCTTGATTTCCCAATTAGATTTGCTTTGTCACATTCTGATGAATTTTATGCCCAAAGAGCAGAAAAAGTTTTTCTTTTTCGAATTATCACGATTCGCTTTGCACACACATTTTTAATTAAGTGGGCGGTCATTTGGGGTGGTGTGTATCGTGATAATAAATTGTCACAAAGTGTGGGTAAATAATCTTAAATATTCTTTTTATGAGGGCAGCGTCATAAGTTTGAGACTTTTTGTATAACAAAATAAGAACCATTTCCCAACTTAAGCTAATTAAGTTTAAGCATAACAAAAGCGTGATATTGGGCCATGATTAAAAACCGTCAACACATATGAAAGATCAATATGGACAGCTCAAATCAAAGACTGAAGTAAATGAAGCAGAAACTTTTTCGCTCGTCATCTACAGATTTAAGTAAACAATAACAGTTTTCCTTCTTATCAAAACTGCCCTCGTTTGAAATTAAAGCAGAAAAACTTAAACTGGGAAAATGTTTCAATTCTTTTGCTCGCTTTTTAAAGGAAATCTCAGATAAATAAATACAAATAAGACAGCGAAGATTCCGTTGTCATGACAAATGTGCCCACATCCTCGTTCTTTTACCAGAATTTTCAGCTCAAAGATGCATTCATGAGTGTCTTTTTTCCTACCTCCTGGGGGGTCTGAATTGAGGTCAAAGTGCATAACTTAAGTAGCCGACAATAAAATGCATAACATGCCACAAAACACAAACAAGCCAAAACCACAACCAAAAAAAAAAGGAAAAAAGTAAAAGAAAATATAAGTACACAAGCCAGGCGAAAATGTGGAAAATATGGCTCTATTTATTTGTACATTAGGCCAGGCCAAAAGAGACGTTGAAAACGCGCCTGCCAGCCATTTCTTCTCACTCTCTCTTTCTCTATATGTGTGTGCGTTTGTGTGTTTGTCTAAGTCATGTTGTACCTGCCTCAACAGCTGCTAGCAAAAGGCCAAGTGTTGTGCTTGACATGTACAAGCACATATATACTTACATCTGTACGTGTATTCGTACATATGTATGTAGAAGCCAAACCCCAAGCACAGAGGCGACTTTAGTTTTTCTGTATCCCGCTGTGCCATAATAGTTTCACGCTGAGTTGCCTCAAGTTGGCCATACTTAAGAGGCTAAATTTCTAGAATTTCACAAATTAAATTGTAAATGACATTAAAGTTAGGAAAATTATTTAATAACTTTGGCTACAAGAGGAGAAAATAAATTTTTTAATCTATTAGCTTTCTCAGAAATGTGCTCTAAATGTTGGTTTGATAGCAGAAAAAGCTAATCAAACGAAAGCAGTAATGGAGGGTGGTTTAATCAGCTCAAGCGTTGCCTTGAATGCAAAATGTAACTCATTTTGGGATCATTACACACCCAATACTTTACACAAATAAAAATTGATCTTGGTTTATATTCGAATGCTTAAAACTTGAACAAGACTAGACCATATTGGATACTTCCTTCCGCGGGTTTGTAAGTAATTGCTACGCAAAGGTTTCGTTTTTCGGTTTAATACATTTGCAGTTCAAAACTTGGCATAGTCCTTCGTTAAGTTATGTTTGGAAAATTCGAACCAAAAGAGGGAAAAAAAGGCCAAGAAAATTTTTGACTGAAGGGATTAAATTGGTATTCTGATTTTCCTGCTAGATCCAGCTAGTAATATTGACAACTTTTTCTGAAAGCTTACGGCCTGCTCTATAAAACTGAGATCGGCTTTTAAAATTTTTTAAAAGAAAAAAAAGAGAATTGGAATACAAATTTAGTAAAAATTCATATCTAAAGGTTTTATAACCTAAAACGGGGTACAAATGAACTAAAGCTCCAGGTTATGTGCTTGGATCCTAATTCGAACGTTGTGTCTCATTTGATTTTTTTGTTTTCGGTTGCTTAGAAAGCTTTAGCTTTAAGGGTATTCTCAGTAAGATAAAAATTAGTTTTCACAATACTTCATTTAGATAAGACTGGCCCAAAGCTACGATTTCAAAACTGTTCAAGTGGTTCTATTCGGTGAAGTATTGTCCGAATAAATTTTTATTTTTGAGTAAGGCCTTTTCAAGCTTACAGTGTATTCTTTTGTTTTCGTATGGGAACCCCAAAAGTGTGTATTTATTTGATTGACATATTTTTAACTTAACGAAAATATATTATACTACTTATAACCCGGTTGCTCGTAGCGTCGTCGTTAGCTATTTAAACGATATCGGTGTTTTTCTTTCCAACTGTGTGGATTTTACAAATGAAAAAATATTTGAACTATTTTTTTCCCCGTAGAGCACACAAACCGAATCTTACCTACATCGGCTCAAAGCAGAGACTAACTCTTATGCCCCGCCCGCGGTTAAAAAAAAGGTCTCACCTGAGAGAGCTTACAAACCCGATTTGATAAAGATCGGCCCAAAACTAAGGATTGCCCTTAAACACATATTTTGGAACATTTTCCACCAATTACCCAACCATTCCCAAAAGTATCGCAGTTTTGGAACATTTCCCGACCATTTTCTCAACTTGGAAACCTTCCCGGGCAAGCGTCCAACCAATCCCCAAAGTTTCACCGAAAACAAAAAATTTTCATATTCCGCGGTTTTTAGACTATTTGAACCCGCCCATTTCTTCAACTTGGAAATATTCCCTTGCAAAAGTCCAACCAATCCCCACGAATTCATTGCAATCGGAAGAACGGTATAATTTTACAAATTTCGCGGCTTTCGGACCATTTACAGCAGATTTTTTTTCTTAGTGTACCTAGTCTTTGGAAAAATTGTTTAAAAATAACAGCCAATTGTAAATATGTGTAAATGTTTCGATAAGTTTTATCTTAGTATTTGTGTTAAGGTATTTTGTAAGAAGCCGAACGAGGGTCACACCGTAAGAAACTCCGTAAGAATGAACACCGTGAAGCTGCCGTGAGAATATTGTAAAATAAAATAAAGCTAAGCGAGAGCGTAAGCTAAAGTCGGTCCTGCCCGACTTCGATATACCCATTACTCAGGGCAATTAGTTTTTAATAGCCTTTCCCTATGTTAATAAATGCAGCATTAACATTAATGTGACCATTTCAAAATTTTGTTAGGAAAAAACGCTTGTAGCGCCAAAAAGTAAGCAACGTTTTTTATAACCTTTATAACTCTGCCATTTATTATCCGATTTTTATGAAACTTTTTAAGTTTGTAGATATTGGGCACATACATTACATGATACTATATGAGCTTGATATCTTCAAAAGTGAAGGAGTTATTCAACATTTTTATTGTGGAGGCGGGAGAGGGCGTGGCCAAAATTCGAAATAAACTTCATCTGCGTATGGACAATAGGAGTCTGCTTACAAAATTTGGTGGCTCTAGTCTCCGAGATCTAGGTGCTCATACAGACAGACGGACATGGCTTTATCGACTCGGCTCTTGATGCTGATCAAGAATATAGAGATTCTTTATGGGGTCGGAGATGCTTCCTTCTGTCTGTTCTGCACGACTTCAGTATAATCTTTTTACTCTACGAGTAACGGGTATAAAAACAGAAAAACCCCCGTTTACAAATCAGGTGTGCGGTAAAGCCCAAGTCGTTTGATTCATCCGTAACACCGGAATTGTGAAATTAAGTAATTCCGAATTGTTGCGCTCCTAGCCGTGGGGCGTTCCCGTGCCCGCGGCAAAGGTCCTTGGCGTCTGCCGTTGAAGAGAAGACGATCGTTGGAGACCGGATCGCAGATTGCTTGGGAGAGGTGCACCTAAGTACAGCCAGCCAAACCGTGCCCGCGGGAGCCGCCATTTTTGTCAGCCTTTACAAGGATACATATAGTATATTAAAGTTTAACTGCCCGGATTATAAAATGTGAGTTGGCTGAGTTGTTAGGCTGCCGCCTTACATACTTGTGTTGTCGGTTCGAGTCCCCATTAAGAATTACTCTTTTTTTTGCTTTATTTAATTTAAATTAATAGAGAGCAACGAATGCCTTTACAAAAATAATATACAAGCTTATTCCAATAAGGATATTACAGAAAGAGCTTGGACCGCTAATTCCTTTGAAGCAATAAATAATCTCCTGTATGAGTTGTACTTGATGTAAGGGTGGACCCAATTCCTACTTTTCGATTTCTGGTTTCCTCGGTGACGAAGGTTAATAAAAAATCAGGCCTCTTGTTATTGTAGCTGCACTGCAAATACTTGATGTGACAATGACGCTACTATGACGATACGTACCGTGTGCGGACGGCCTAAGATACAGGATCGATCGGTCGACAAACTAGTTTGGGTGTTAGCTATAACAGACTACTAAAAACCAAATCACTTAATGTTATAACTGCCAAATATTCGGCCACTGCTCCAGTCGTTGTTCAGTGAAAAACCTACATTTCTATGTACATTTTTAATTTCCGCTGAGCCGAAATAAAGAAAAAAAATAAAATAATTTTGAACCGACAACCGAAGAATGTAAGCCGGCATAACCTAATTTTCTAAACCGAGCAGTTAAACTTTAATATATGTATCTTTGTTATGGCTTACAAAAGCGAAAATTGGTATCCAATGTCCAGGAACATTCGCTTTTGTTTCACATTCGTCATGTTTAATATCTTTGTCTTTGATATTTGCGTTTTATACCCCTGTGCAAGGGTATAAAAATTGAAAATAAACGTTAAATTATGATTTTTAATAAAAAATTGAAATTTAATTCTAATTCTTAAGTAATTTTTTATATCTTTGCAGAGTGTATTATAAAATTGTGCGGATGTTTGTAACGCATTGAAGGAAGCATCTCCGACCACATAAAGTATTTATATTCTTGATCAGCATGACGAGCTGAGTTCACTTAGCCCTGTCCGTCTGTCCGTCCGTCCGTCTGTCCGTCTGTCCGTCCGTCCGTCTGTCCGTCTGTCTGTTTCTATGCTATCTCCTCCGTCAGTTTTAAAGCTATCCTCACCAAACTTTGCACGAAGTCTTCTGGTACATATACGCTGCACATTTGTCGGAACCGGCCGGATCGGATGACTATAGCATATAGCTCCCATAGGAACGATCGGTCGAAAAACTAGTCTTAGTGAGAAAAACTTTTTTGATTTTAATGGTAAAGCCTCCAAAGAACGTATTTCTTAGTTTACTATCATTTCCCATGATTTCACTGAGTTTGGTCGAAATCGGATGACTATAGCTGCCACAGGAACGATCGGTCGAAAAACTAGTTCTAGTGAGAAAAGCTTTTTTGTTTTTAATGAAAACATCCTTATCATTGGCAACCACTTATTTGATATATTTTTACACAATTCTACAGAGTTTTGTCAAAATCGGATGATTATAGCATATAGCTGGAGTATGCATAATCGGTCGAAAAAGAATTTCTAGTGAGAAAAAGTTTTTTGTTTTAAACGGAATCGCCTTGAGTTTGTTATGTTTTTCCATGATTCCACTAAATTTGTTCGAAATCGGACTTCTTTATAGTACAGCTCCCATGGAAAAGTAAGGTCCAAAAAAGTAGTCTTATTTAGGAAAACAAACTGCAAGGGTATACAAAACTTCGGCCGAGCCCATAACTTTCCCCTATTTTTTTTTAAATCAAAAATAAGAGCTTAAATAAATTTTATTATAAAAATAAAAAAATAAAGGCTTATCCTGTTTACAGAATCCTGCATCCTGAATTAGTTCATCTTAGATATTTCCATTCATCTAAATTATGTTTTTAAGGTTTGAATTTGATCAACTCATAACTCTTATTTGCGATCCTTGTTAAATTGTGAACTTTACATTAGAAAAAGCAACGTTTACACGAATATCGTCTCGGAATTCGGAAAAGGGCTGTATAAAACTATTTTCTGCGTTGAGTTTTTTATAATTGAAATTTCTTTTTTCTTATTTGTTGAAATCGGATCTCTAATGAACATCAATATAATGTGAACTAGAACTTTACCCATTATCCAAACGAACCACACAAAATCTTTTCAACAACATTTTGAAATTCACTTACTAATCAAATATTTTTGATTCAATGGACTCTGGGTAGTGGCATTCGTGGTTTTGATAGTTAACTCTTTTGTATTAGTCGCTCTCAAACAAAAGCCCACATAATTAAGCCCTCCAGGAGTCAGCAAAAACACATCGAATGTTAAACCATTCACATTACGCATTCGCCTCGTTGCCATGATGTTCATCTTTGCTTTCCTTTTTTTTTGTATGTGTTTTTCGCAGATACCAGGACATGTACAACAATCCGATTAAGGCCACTAATTTGGAGCATCGCGACGTTGTGCTGGACATACTCTCCGATGCCCGTGTGGTGGGTCCACTACTGCAAACGGGCCTGTTCCATGCGGATGTCAATCGACGCAATTATATGTACGTTTTTGGACACAACAGCGCAATGGGAGCGTATGCAAATGTGAGTGAGAGTCGAAATCGCAATTATCCTTCATTACGTAGTGCTTTTAATTTAAGCGCTGCGGTCACTGTATATTTGCCCCATGAGTTGGAATCTAATGAGTTTTTATGCTGTTGGCATGCGGTTCATCATTGACTGGCATTTCAGCAGTTCGCGAATGATCATAATAAAGACAATAAACTGGTGGTTCTTTTTTTTTTTTAAGAAAAACAAAAACATCCCACGCGAAGCCCTGGCTAAGTAGACAACAGCATCCACTTGACTTTTTGGGGTTCATTGGGTCTCCAAGGGGTCAGATGTGTCTGTGCTGGTGTTTCGGGTGTCTCCGCTTGTCTTTGTTTTTGCTTGGCTGCCTGCTTTTATGGCTTTGTCATGCTTATGGATTTGTTACTGATTGCCTTTTTTGAGATGGCATTTTTGTTGGTGTGTCTGGGCTATGAAATGGTTGCGTGCTCTACGTTATGATTAAAAGGGCATTTTGGTATTTAATTGATGGGGTCACAGGATACGCTTAATGGCCAGTGCAGGAGCATTAAGTAACATGTGTTCTTTAAGGTTTAAGTTTTACCATTCAGAGTTGCTCCGAAAAGTGAGTGAAAATGAGCTAACATAACTTTTATTTATATTTTTAGTCTCTATCAATTCCAGATTCAAAAACAGTTGCCCTGCCAAACAAATGACCAGCAGACAGAAAAAAATCTCCCTAAAATAACAGACACAAATATAACGAATATGAAAACTTCAATGGAAAATCTAAACAAAAGAGAGAAACATTTACAGAAAAACAGTAACATTTTATTAGTATTTCGCATTAGGAGTCCATTTGATTCCCCTCTCTCACTCTCTCTCCCGACCACTTTGGCCACAAAGTCAGACAAAATAAATGAGCAATTTGGAGGTTGATTTGTGTTAAATGTTGGCAAAGCTTCAGCCAAAAAGTGCAACAACTTTTTAATAGCCGGCAATTGAAGTAGCACAACTTGCGGTTAAGTCTGATAGATGGAAATGTTTATGAAAAAATAAATTCCATTTAATTTTTTCAAGCTGTCATCCAGCCAGATGAAAAGAAGCTCTCCAAAGCATAAGCTGGTTTGCCTACAAATTATCCATTTTGTCTGTCGCCAGGCAGTTTCTTACCCTCAAGACATATGCCTTTCGGGGAGGCTGCTTTGTTGGCAAACAAACAAACAAAAACAGCTCCACTTCTTAGAATTTATTTTTATTTTCCAAAAACTTAACTGAATGCCGAGAAATGTGCATAAACTGCGCTTCTGCAGCAAGTGGGACTACATTTTCATGCCCCAGCCTGAAGCCTAAGCATCCAGGCTACTCAACTTAGACAGACACGCCCCGCTTACGCCCACATTCTTCTCTCCCTATCTGTGTATATCTTGGCTAAAGCCAAAGGCATATTGTAAAACTTTTTGGCACATGTCTTGCATGTTTTGCCAGTTGAAGACTCCCCCAAAAAAAAGAAAAATGGGCCGAGAGAGCATTTTACATACTTCAGAATGCTTCAAGTGCCGGCAGTGCGCCTTCTTAGGGGCAATTGTTTGAAATGGCAAAAACGATTTAGTAGGAAGATTTGCCATGTGAATTGTTAAATAGAATTAAAGTACTTGAAAGCATTAACCGCCATTCCGGACACAATTGTTGGTTGATACGAGGGCATAGCCTTAAGAATGCTGCTTTGCCAAATCTGGGCTTTATGGCTCAACTCGGCAAAAAACAATTCAGAATTGTCTAGGGCAGTCGCATGGAAACGACCATCAAGAATTCATGTTAATAGCTTAATGATGCTTCATTGAGAAATGTTGGTAAGGCGAATTTAAAAGAATCTGCTGGAACAGAATTTATCAGAGTACTACATCATCTAACTTTTTGCACAGTTTCGTACGGTACACAGAGGGAAAAACCCGAGAACATTGGGCTCAAAATGTGCACATTCCTTCACAAAAAATAATCATGAACGGATTTTCTAACTTCGAGAACCATTTCTCACTTCAAGAACTTTTTTTAAGAACGCAAAATCTTTCTGTGATTTGGAATGTTCCTTTTTGAGAACATTTTAAACACACAAAAAAATTTGAGGTCCAAGGTCCGCCGTCCAGATCCACCGTCCAGATCCACACCGTCCAGGTCCAGTCCCGCGGTCCAGGTCCACCGTCCAGGTCCAGTGCCGCCGTCCAGATGCACCACCGTCCAAATCCACCACCGTCCATGTCCAGGTCCATGTTCACCGTCCAGGTCCAAGTCCACCGTTCAGATCCACACAGATCCAGGTCCACCACCGTCCACGTCCAGGTCCGTTGTCCAGGTCCACGTTCCACCACCGACCACCACTGTCCAGGTCCAAGTCCACCGTCCAAATCGATACACCACCGTCCAAGGCCCAACCAAGCCCGTCCAAGTCTGCGCAGAGACATCGCTTCGCTTGAACAACACCCCATCATTAACAAATTTTGTGATGACGGGACTAGAGCCCAAGATTGCGCGCACGACAACGCTCTGACGGTTAGGCTATTGTCGAGAGCTGATACAGCACGTCTAAATAGAAAGTTATACTTTTCGGTGCGGCGTTTGAGGTGAGCTGAATTGTGCTCATTTCATGAGAGAACATTCTGTTCATATTTTGAGATGAAAAAATCTTATTTTCTGAACACGATTATTCTCTCTGTGGGACTCTGTGTCACGATGTGAATGTGAGCAAACACATAGTTTCGTGCGTGAACATCCGTGATCCGTGCGTGTTTCGTGAGTGAATAGGGTCACACATCACGAATTTTTGTTTACTCTGTACCAGTGGTACAAAGAGTATATTAAGTTTGTGCAAAAGTATGTAACAGGCAGAAGGAAGCATCTCCGACACTATGAAGTATATATATTCTTGATCAGCATCAACAGCCCAGTCGATTTAGCCATTTCCGTCCGTTCGTCCATCTGTCAGTCTGACCGGATAGCCAAACAGATCTTAGAGATGGTAAGAGATAGAGGTTCGACTTGTATGGCACAAAAACTTCTTATACTCGCTGGCAGATCAAGTTTATTTTCAATTTTCTAAAACCAAGATTATAGTCACGAAACCAAGACGAAACGGTAACAAAAATGCTCAAAGCAG
Source organism: Lordiphosa collinella (assembly GCA_018904265.1). Classification (NCBI taxonomy): domain Eukaryota; kingdom Metazoa; phylum Arthropoda; class Insecta; order Diptera; family Drosophilidae; genus Lordiphosa; species Lordiphosa collinella. The sequence goes on along the minus strand of JAEIFV010000449.1, from coordinate 98,311 downwards.
GGAAAATCTCCACCCAATCTTATAAAAGGATGGTTTCTACTCGACTTTCAGGTAAAACCATCTGATTTTTAAGATTTCATTAGCACAGAATTGAGATGGATTCTACTTGACTTTAAGGTGAAACAATCTCAATTTTATCATGGAAAAGATAAGGCAAGCAAAATGAATTATATTCAGGCCATTTCCCTTTTTCGAATGGAATTAAAAAGTAAAACGATCGCAATTCCAAATCGTTTTCATTTTGGTGATCCCGTTTCCGAGTGGAAAAGAAATCGATTGTCTTTTCGAATGAAAGTTTACGCTTAATATATTTATTGATAATTTAAAATCTTGACATTATTCGACGTGTTAAAATAAAAATAGGGGAAAGTTAACTTCGGCTCGGCCGAAGTTTTGTATACTCTGCAGTTTATTTTTTAAAAGACTACTTTTCGGACCTTACTTTTCTATGGGAGCTACACTATATAGATGTCCGATTTCGACCAAATTTAGTGAAATCATGGAAAAGCGTAACAAACTAACATGTACATTTTTTGAGGGCGATTCCATTTAAACAAAAAAGTTTTTCTCACAACAACTTTTTTTCGACCGATCATTCATATTGCAGCTATATGCTTTAGTCATCCGATTTTGACATAACTTTGTAGAATTGTGTAAAAGTATATAAAATAAATGTAAGCCAACCTAAGGGACGTTTTTATTGAAAACAAAAAAATGTTTTTCTCACAAGAACTAGTTTTTCGCCCGATCATTCCTATGGGAGCTATAGGCTATAGTCATCCAATTTGGACCAAAATTTTTAAAATTGTGTGGGAGCATGTAAAACAAATACATTGTAGTTTTGAGGACATTTCCATTGAAAACAAAAAAGTTTTTCCAACTAAGACTACTTTTCAGACTAGACTTTTCTATGACAGCTATACTATATAGATGTCCGATTTTGACCAATTTTGGTGGAATCATGGAAATGCATAGGAAACTAAGAAATACGAAGTTTGGAGGCGATTTCATTGAAAAACAAAAAAGTTTTTCTCACTAAAACTAGTTTTTCGACCGATCGTTTCATGACAGCCATATGCTATAGTCATCCGATTTCGACCAAACTTAGTGAAATCATGGGAAGGGATAGTAAACTTAGAAATACGTACTTTGGAGGCAATTCCATTAAAAAACAAAAAAGTTTTTCTCACTAAGACTAGATTTTTGACCGATCGTTCCTATGGCAGCTATATGCCATAGTCATCCGATCCGGCCGGTTCCGGCAAATGTGCAGCGTATTTGTATCAAAAGACTTCGTGCAAACTTTGGTGAGGATAACTTTAAAACTGACGGAGGAGATAGCATAGAAACAGTCGGACAGACGGGCAGAAGGACAGAAGGACAAGGCTAAATCAGCTCAGCTCGTCATGCTGATCAAGAATATATATACTTTAAGTGGTCGGAGATGCTTCCTTCTATGCGTTACAAACATCCGGACAATTTTATAATACCCTTTGCAAGGGTATAATACTTGCAGATGGAAAGAATCACCGTTGACAAGAAAATTGCCGATTACTTTTCATTCCACTGACTCTTAGGCAAAACTTTTGAAACCGAATAACTTGATCGTTTTTCGGAAACGGGAACAGCTACCAATTCCGATTCCGCATTATCTGATCGAAATCGGAAACAGGAACACGCCTGATTTTGATTTGTATACCCTTGCAAAGGGTATTATAAAAATGTGCGGATGTTTGTAACGCATTGAAGGAAGCATCTCCGACCACATAAAGTATATATATTCTTGATCAGCATGACGAGCTCAGTAGATATAGCCCTGTCCGTCCGTCCGTCGGCCTGTTTCTATGCTATCTCCTCCGTCAGTTTTAAAGCTATCCTTACCAAACTTTGCACGAAGGATGTCTATGGCCTATAGCTGCCATAGTTTTAGTGAGAAAAACTTTTTGTTTTTAATGGAAACGCCTCCAAAGTACGTATTTCTTAGTTTACTATCCTTTCCCATGATTTCATTAAGTTTGGCTGAAATCGGATGGCTATAGCATATAGCTGCCTATTGGAACGATCGGTCGAAAAAAATAGTTCTTAGTGAGAAAAGCTTTTTTGTTTTTAATGAAAACGTCCTTATCAATTGGCATACACTTATTTTATATACTTTTACACAATTCTACACAGTTTGGTCGAAATCGGATGACTACAGCATAAAGCTCTCATAGGAACGATCGGTCGAAAAACTAGTTCTAGTGGGAAAACCTTCTTTGTTTTCAATGAAAACGTCCTTATCATTGGCATATACTTATTAGATAAACTTTTACTCATTTCTACAAAATTGTGTCAAAATCGAGAAAACCTTTTTTGTTTTAAATGAAACCGCCTCCAAAATGCATAGTTGTTAGTTTGTTTTGCATTTCCATGATGCCACTAAGTTCAGTCGGAATCGGACATCTATATAGTATAGATCCCATAGAAAAGTAAGGTCCAAAAGTAGTCTTAGTTAGAAAAACTTTTTGTTTTCAATGGCTATACAAAACTACGGCCGAGCCGAAGTTAACTTTCCGCTATTTTTATGTTCTTAAATTTTTAATTCAATTTTAGGTTTTTTTTTCCTTTTTCAAGGAACATTTTTATTATTTTGCCAATTATTCACTTGGAAATGGATTGCAAAATGCCTTCTTAGAGCGCACCGTAATCACAACCTTATATGTATTTATATTTCTTAAAAATCTTATTTTGCCATGACTTCAAACTAATTTCAATAACAAACGTTTAAAATATCTGAAATCGATTTGAAAGAAGATTTATTTCCCATGTTCATGCGTCGAAAACATAGTGTTCAATGATCTGTTAAGCTAAGCAATGCAAAAAATGGTATATATTTGCTAAGAAAGAACACTGTAATATACATACATACATATTGTTCGCTTCACAATATTACCAATATACCTACTATTTTAACAACTTGCACGCGGACGAAGTCGCGTCGGTAAAATAATAAAAATATAAGAAAAAAAAACTTTCTTCAAACTTCTACCGAACTGTCTCTTTAAACAACATTTTCTGTATAAAAAAATCTGTGAAATATTAAGCTTCGGCCTTTGGCAACTGAAGATTTTTTCCTGGCTATCTGCTTACATCACAAAGAGCTTAATTTTTATGTTGTATTGATTTTTCTAATACTCAAATGTAAAGCTCAATTGATTGAACAATTTGTATGAAATCAACATGAAAAAATGCCATACAAATGGGCCCGGGGCAAAGTTTAATAAGTTTTGCATATTAAATTGTCTTGTTCATATCCACACACAAACATATCAACGAAAGTCTTCATCATCGCATTCTAAATGCGGTCAGCATGCCAGAAATTTTTCATGAAAACGCACAGTTTGAAGTTGAATGTCCCGTCTGGTCCTTGTTGCCTCCGTTTTTCTTGCAAAGTTTTTTTTTTTTTTTTGGTAGACTCTTTCATAGAATATTTTTGATAAGAATACGAAATAAATGTTTGTAGGAAGGAACGTAAAATTTATGATAATAAGGCTTAAGGAGGAAAAGTTTAGCGATCACAACTTAGCTCAAGATTTGGGCAAATAATAAAGTAGAACTTAACTATGATATCAGAAATTGTGCTCGATTCCCCATTAAACCAATTTAGTGGAATTAAAAATGCCGCCGGCTGTCCAAGAAACATTTGTCCATTAACTCCATTAGGTTTAAAAACGACGACAAATGGGCACTAAGTCAATTTGTTGCTTCCGTTTTGTTGCCAGGAGAGACGCAAACACAAACAGGATGAGTGAAAAAAAGTTTGTTTGTTTCACCAAAATTAAATTTATGTCTGTGTTTTCTATTTACTTTCAAAGCGTTCAAATAATTATAATTTATAACAGGAAGTAGCGCCAGCAGACCAGCAAATATGTAATTAAATTTTTCCACCAAAGTGTAGGAGGATTTTTGTTAGTGGGTGAAATTCAATAAGCTGACTTTTGGAAAGGTAATTAGTTATGGCGGAAATATTTTATGAAAATTATTTGAAAGCCCTGGACCGAACCGGATTGCAGACTTAATTCCAGCCTAAATGCGAAAATGCTTTCAGGCTTTCGCTGAGAGCAGATCAGACTATTTTAGAACCCCTATGATTCCCAATATTAACTGTTTATACCGTAATGGTCAAAAGAGAAAGCATTCGAGGCATATAAAAAATTAACTAATTTCGTTTAAGATTTAACATTGAACAATGTTAAAGTTTGCCTTAGTTCCTAAAATAATTTTATGCAAGGCCTTTAACTTAATTAATATAAAAATATTTATTCATTGCCTGTCCAAAACAAACTTATGCCAAATCTTACAAAAAATCAATTTCATCATCATTCGTCCAACTTTTCTAAACTTGTCAATGGTCCATTCTCTGCCACACAAAAAAAAACGACGAACAAAAATAAGGTTAAAGCACCCAAAAATTCATCAAAAGCCACACAAAGACATTCAATATTCTTCTCTTGATATATATTCGCGCATTTCATCAAATTCGCACAATTGCAAAATCAAAAACCAAAAATACATCATTCATAAAAGCCATAAGACGGCGACAAGGACAACGCCGAACCCAAAAAAAGGACAGTCCTTTTTATGAGCACCAACAAAAATGCTTTGTGACTTTGTTACATTTTTCATGGCGACAATAAAAAGTTGGCTTTATTACCTACTTGCACACAGCAGTCGGTCCGTCGCGTAGGTCTGCCACTGACTGGATAGCTAAATATTTATGCAGGCAGCCTAAGAAGATTGATGCTGCTTTTGGTCAACAAAAAAAAAAAAATAATGAAATAAAAATCGGTGTTGAAAACATTTCACACTGATCTGAGACGCAAACATTTTCACCACATTTCTAAACCCATTAAAACTTTAGGGTAGAAATGGGTGTATCTATTTTGAGTTGAACTTGGACAAGTTAAATGATTAAGAGGTTATTTATATAAAATAAACGAATATGTTTTTTGGGAAGACCCGCACGATACTAATTAATCGTACTCGATACTTATTACTGGATACTCAGTACTTATTACTCAGTCTTCTTCTTCTAGTTCCAATCCCAAGTGGGACATATGACATCAATACTCAGTAATCGATATCGTGTATTTGGCACTCAGCACTTGGTACTGACTACTTGATAGTAAAACACAATCTTTTGTATTAAGTACTTGATACTTCAGTATTCGCCACTCAGCAAACGGTAATCAGAACTTGATACTAAATACTCGTACTTCATACTCAGTACTCAATACTCAGGGTGTCTGGTGAAGCCCGATACGATACTAATTATAGCGATCAGTTAAGCGTACTCGATACTTAGTACTTGTAAAATGGCTTGACACAGCCCCGAAGGGCCAAAGCCGAGTTTCTCTCAATCTCTTGGCTTGTGCGCTTCTAATTTTCGCTCAAGGGAAAGGGACCTACAGTTTAAAGGCGAATCCGAACGGCAGTTTGAGAAGCTTTTGCATTGCTACTTACTACAAAGCTGGCGCCAACGCAGAGAGGGGTGACCGGGTGTAAAGTTTGTTTAAAGAAAAAACTTTTCATTAGATGTTTCAAGGCGGGATCGAACCCACGACCTCTTGCACAGCGGTCGCGCACACTAGCCGCTGAGCCACCCGTCCGCACAATCTTCAGTATAAATTACTTGATACCCAGTAGTCGGCACTAAGTACAGAATTCTAAGTTCTTAATACTCAATACTCAGTACTAGATACTCAGTTTTTAATACTCAGTTGTCAATATCTAGTATTAAGTATTCAATACTCAAATCGCGATACTCAGTACTAGATACTCAATTCTCGATCTTCTGTATTAAGTACTTAATACTCAGTACTCGGCACTCAAAAATGCAATACTAGGAACTCGATATTCAGTACTAAGTATTCGATACTCTGTACAAGATACTCAATACCCGGTTCTCAGTTTTATTATTTATTAATAAGTATTAAGTACTTGATCCTCATTGCTCAACACTAAGTACTCGATTCTCAGTTCTCAATACTCGTTATTCGATATTTAGTATTAAGTATTCAATACTCTATACTCAGTAATGAATACTCATTACTCGATACTAAGTATTCGATACTCAATATTTTATAATCAGTACTCAAAACTTATTTATTGAAACTTAGAACTCAATTTTAAGTATTAAAAACTGGATACTCGGCACTACCCAGCCAGCCAGCAGAGTCAGCAAGGTGCTCCATTAGGACTCCCTGTACGGTGCGCTGAGCCTCCTCACTAGGTTCCAAAAAGTGTCGCAAATGAGCAAATCCGCCGGAGAAAAGGGCCTTTTTAATATATATGAAAAAAGTGTGCATAAAGGACTCTTTAATAAGTGATTTCGGCGTCCCAGAATGCTCACTCTGCTCCGCAAGAACTCCGTGCGGAAAATGAATTCTTAAATCATCCAAAGGCTGTTTTTGAGGTGTTGGATAACTTCAGAATATCAGGTTTGGCTGAAGATAAACGGGCCTACGTGAAGGTTCAACAAGAGTACAAATATCATTGATAAAAGATAGCAAAGACTGGTGGAAAATTGCGAGAGAAATAAGAGGAATGGCCCCAAAAATAGGAACCGGAATCGCTGCATAGGCTTTTAGGAGTCATTTGGAAAATCTTCTCAACCCGGATCAAAGTGCTCTGAACATCTACTATGCTCCTAGCTGGCTTTCGACGCGGGTACTCAACGGTTGACAAATTTTCAACTTGGCTCGCAAACGAACTGCGCAGTTTGGACAGGAGAAGAACTTTCGGATCGGTTTCAAACAATGAACGGGGTGAAACAAGGATGCCTGATGTCGCCATTGCTTTTTGCGCTGTACCTGGACGATTTTCACGAGCACTTAGAAGGCGGGCTGTACGTTGAAAACACCAACATAAGGTTTCTATTGTATGCAGATGATATCGTAATCGTGGCGGATAATCCCTCAACACTTCAGCTTATGATTGAAAAACTGGAAATATACTGCACATTGTGGGGCATGGAAGTAAACAAAATGAAGTCTAAGATCATGGTGTTCTGAAAAGGAGGCAGGCTATCAACATCGGAGAACTGGACATTTCAGGCAGAACAGGTGGAGTTTGAAGTTGTCTTGATGCCCACACTGGGTTAAAAAAAACATGTAGCAGCAAGAACGAGAGAGGCGAAGGCGAGTATAAACTCAGTGTGGGCCAATTTTCTAAGCAAGGGAACCCCAAACCTAGCTGCAAAATGGAAAATATTCAACGCTATCAGCAGAACAGTGCAGTGTTATGGAGCCCAAATATGGGGAGGTGAAATAAGAGACGAGATAGATCAATTGCAAAGATTTTTTATCAAGAGGATACTTAAACTGCCAGACTGTACGCCGAGTTATGTATTAGCAATTGAGGCAGGACTGGAAGATGGACACATTTACAGCCTGTCTCTTCATCTTAAATATGTAGCTCGAACACTATTTGAGTATGAAGAAACTCGACTTCCGCATATGCTAGCTGAGCAAACGATGCACAAAAACCTGGGATGGTTCTCAAAATTTCAGGACGTGTGTGAGCAAAATGGAGTGACGCTGGGGAGCAACCTATCGCATGCAGGGTGGATCGAAGGCAATTGTCAGCTTCTCTCTGTTATAAAGGAAAAGAGTCGCAGGCATCACATACTCAAGGCCTCAGAAAGCGCAGTGAGAATATTTAATGATTTGAACTATGAGGTAGGACCAACATATTGCAACGAGCTGTTCCGACAAAGTAAAATAACATGGATATTGAAGGCAAGAGGAGATCTGCAATGGCTGAACAGCTGCCCAAGAAGACTTGTTGCTCATTAAGTAACAGTAGGGAGTTGGAAGACATGCGGCATTTTGTAGGGCGTTGCCCTGTTCTAAGGGAATTTCATATGCGCTGGTTTGAGAAATGCACACTTACAGAAGTCGAGGTACTCATGGCCTTGAATGGAGAAATGGGATGGAAGAATCTGACTAAATTTACGGAGGTGGCTATTTAGTCTAGGAAAAATATTATTAATGAAGATTTTTAATGCAAAATGTCATAGTAATAATGTATAAATGTTAAATAATTGTAAACGTTGTTAAAACAACAGTAGAAAGGCTGACGGTTTCAAACCAAGCTTTATGAAGGTTTATATCTTTAATGTGAATAATCTGCAGCAACCAATAATGTCAGAATATGTATATCTATCTATCTTCCAAAGATAACCAAGACGGAGTATTTCGGGATTGGTTTCATACTCCGATAATGGTCCGAAAGGAGTCCCAATGGTTTCTCAAAATGCTCCTAACTATTTTTATAATTAATAAGTATAATATTTTTTTCCATTTTTTGTTATTATTGAACAAAAGATTTATCCGATTCCTTTATTCCTGTTTTGAGTCGAAACCTAAAATTACGATTATTTAGTGATTATTAAAAAATTTAATTACTTTGACAAATACTTTATAAATTCTTTCAGTCAAAATATGAATTTTCTACTTATAAGTTTGAAGCCTTAGTAAATAATTCCCAAGCCAAATTCCGCAAGGTAGAGAATCATTCTTTTGAAAGCGAGACGTAGGACATACTTCCCAGGGTATCTAACAGTCGGTTTCCACCGACTTTCTTTCTTTTTAAACTCAGTTTACAGTCTTTAGTTTTAAATCTTTCTTTAATTGTATTTACCTAACTTTATTCTAATGCATTTTGTTCTGAGTAACAACTAAAGAGTATGCCCTCATCCGTTAGACTAACTCTGACTTTTACATTTTATACTTCCAGTTACCGCATAGCATTATGGGTGAGGAATTGGCATTTATCTTTGGTGCACCCTTGGCGCCGGCCGGTCCTTTCCCCAGTCACAACTATTCCGTGCAGGAAAAGCTGCTTTCCGAGGCGGTAATGGCATATTGGACGAATTTCGTAAAGACCGGGTGAGTTTGAGTAAAGTACTAGACCAAATGCGGATGGCGAAACTGCATTTGGAGAAAGTTATCAAGGGGTGGGTGGCATTTCTGGCTGGGATTTTGCGGCCAGGGCCCATCAACATCAAACACGACGACGAGGCGCGGTGAGCTGCATGCAAATGCAAATGCGAAAATGCGGATGCAATGTGGGATATTCATGGCCGACGACGAGCACGTTTTACAATCTGCAACGCTTGGACAGCGAAATGAATAGAATTTTTACTGCCGCTTTTTATTATTATTTCTCGACTGTGGACCGAAACGAGGAGGAGATGTAGCAGGAGGTGGATTTTGAGAAGGACATGCAAATATTATTAGTTGAAGTGGAGCAGCTCTGGCAGCAACAAGAAATAAAAAATACGGAATAATGGTAATCAGAACTGAAATCAGAGATCGTTAGCACAACGGTCGGGCATGCGGCATTCGAAAGCGCAAATCTCAGCCCAAAGGCGGTTATTAGAATTTTTCCATAGTCATAACCATGTCATTTAATGAGCAAATGAATACCGGCTTATGCAGAGGAAATGAGATGCGGAGCAAGGACAACAAAAATGTGACTTGGAAATCCAAGTATTTGTGTTGGAATGAGTGTTGAGACAACCATGGAGACACTAGAGAATCATTTTATATTTGCAATTAAGTCTCCTTTATTGGCTCGATTTTTAATTAATTTCTTAATTAAAATGAAAAGTTTAATGAGAAATGCTTTTTGAGTGAGGAACTTGAAAACAATTGTATTACTTAATTCTAAGTCAACTCTACTAAAACTACACCATTTTCAAATAAAGAAAGTGATCAGTAGGGTAATAATTTCTCACTAATAAAGAACTGAGCTTATCTGAGTTATTCATATGAACTCTGTAGAAACTTCTTTCACACCTAACAAACTCTCCGATATGTAACCAAGACTTCATCGTTTCAAGCAGTTCGGTATTTGGATTAGGCTAACCTGTAAGCAAAGAACCAAAAGCAGATCAGTTTTTTTCAACTTGCGACACGCCCCCTCCCGCCCCGCAATTATAGATAGAAGGTTTGAACCTTCTAGACATATTTTCTAATATTTTTGTTCAATTTGCCAAAGGAATGGTAAAGATCGGATGAACGGTAGTAAAGATATGAGCAAACGAAAATTCAATATATCTGGGCTGCTCCTGCAGCAGCAAAAACATACATATTATGTAGATGTATGTATATATGAGCAACGACTACACAGCAAAGGATAGCCAACAATATTTTAGGACAAATTTTTATTTAACGATTCCTATTGGATCGTTGTGGTTGTGATGACCCCGCACCCGACAAAAATTCCACCTTTTAAATGAATTAAACCTGCAAATTATTGTCTGAGTAATTCCAACAACGAAGTCCTATACAAAACCAAACACTAGCTCATTAGATCCAATTGGATTCTTGCAGCTAACTGGGACGCTCTCATTTTCCCCCTTCCCCTTCCCACATACACAATATTGAGAGAGAGAAATTAGAGATGGTCGCGGGACATATATATCGCCCGATACCCATCTAACTACTAAGCGGGTTGTTTAAATTCAAAATTAAAAAGCTAGTTCTTTAATCTAACATATCAAGCTCTAATGTTAAGTCTCTGGAGGGCCGTAGTTTCGATGTACGCCCATCTATCTTCTATGCAGGTTTTTTGCTGCGCGCTTGCCAATCCTCTCTCTCCCCTCTCTCCTAATTATACCCTGTACCAAAGGTACATAGAGTATAATAAGTTTGTGCAAAAGTATGTAACAGCACCTTAAATGATAAGTATTTAAGCAACTCAAGTCGACTCGTAGGTCTTTATTCATAAATCGACCCCATTGCTATTGCAATGGCCCCTCGTGGTGTTCCCTGAATACCGATTTTATATAATATAATCGGGAGCAAATGAGAGCGGCGACCCCAACTGGTACAGAGTATAATATAGTCGGGCTTGACCGACTTTCTTCCTTGTTTTTGTTTAATTAACCAATCAATTATTTTTCAATTTGACGAAATGAGCCGAAGAAGCCATGTACTGAGGCTCATTTCACAAAGTGCGATTCAAAAGTGTGTAACTTTTTAACGAAGTGAGGTGTTCGTCTGATATTTTCCATTAATTTTTTTCTTTGTCAGGACGTAATTTTTTCTGCCTTCTGCCTTTTATTTTGTTGTACAAATATCTGAAATCGTTATGCTTCTCAGCGGGAGCAAGGAATCGGTTTCAGACACTTAGTTGCATGGTGAAATTTTTTTGGAATTCTTCGTAGACTCCGATTCTGGAAGACGCTTTTTGAAAAAAAACGAGAGTGTAAGTTAAAGTCAGCCATGTCTGACTTCGATATACCCGTTACTCAGAAGAATTAATTATTAATAGCCTTCCCCTATGTTAATTAAATGTGGCCGGGTAGCTCAGCAGCTAGTGTGCGCGACCGCTGTGCAAGAGGTCGTGGGTTCGATCCCGCCTCGGAACATCTAACTAAAAAGTTCTTTCTATGAATAAACTTTACACCCGGTCTCCCCTCTTTGCTGTTGACGCCAGCTTTTGTAGTAATTAGCCATGAAAAGCTTCTCAAACTGCCGTTCGGATTCGGCGTTAAACTGTAGGTCCCCCTGTCTTGTGTGGAAAATAAGGAGCGCACAAGCCAAGAGATTGAGAGAGGCTCGGCTTTGGCCTGTTGGGGCTGTGTCACGCCATTTTACATTTATGTTAATTAACAGAGCATTAACATTAATGTGAACATATCATCATTGTGTCAGCAAAAAGCGCATGCGCTGCAGAAAAGTATGCAACAGAGATCTGAAAGAGTGTCTGTTTTCTTGACTCGAGTATACTTGCTGTAAATGCGTCTTGGGTAAGATTTTCCACCCAAAATATGAAATCAGTTCATATACTCACTCGTACCGTACTAGTATTTCATTGACTGGTCTCAGTTTTGAGCGGGTGTCAAATTTACTTGTTCCTGCTTTGAGCGACACCGCACGATACTTTCGTCTTTGAGTGGGCGGTCGCACGCAGACTTTGCAGGTTTTATATTCCAATTTTACTCAGACAGCATAGAGGAATACGCAATAACGCGGTATTTTGAGCACACGTTCGACCAATACTTAAGTAATACTTGAGTATTCCTCTTCGCATTTGTTGGTTTCTAAAGCACGCGTCACGTTTGCCTACTCAGGGTAGGAAAGGGCATTTCGACTTAAGTATATGAATAAATTTATTAAAGATCCATATAAAACATATTGCTTGTGGTATTTGAATAATAAACATGTGTAGGTCTTTTCCATGAACGATGGTCTAATTTCCTTTTTTTTAAATTTTAAAATATTTTCATAAAAAACACAGGTTAAAGGTTCCCTGAAACTTAAAGGATATGCAAACTTCTTCATACCTTTCTTCAGTGGGCATCGGAAAAAATTTCAAAAACAATACACACAGAATTCGGTTCTGCTGACGTCGACGTCAAAGCAGGGATGAATTTGACGAGAAGTGAAGGAAACGAACAGAAGCCGAAGACATATCAGAGAGCAGACATTCAAGATCACTGGTAAAAAATAGTTCCACAAGAGGCAAGCATGAGTAAAAGAATACTTAAGTGAAAAGCGATAGATAAAAATGCGTTGCTTGAATTGTTGGTGGATAATTTCACACTCAAACTTTACGGTTCCCTGTTTGTATGAGTATTTTCCATACGATACGCAAGTGGCGCGAGTGTTTTCGGCACTTAAGTGAGAGACGCAAATATGCCGCGAGAAAAAATACTACTGTATACACTTTTGTTGCAGAAGTCGGGATATCCGAGTGCGAAAATATCAAGTACTTATGCAGTGCACTTGCAATTGCGGTGCACTCGTGCAGATCTCTGGTATGCAACGTTTTTATAACCTTTATAACTAAGCCATTTGTAGCCAATATGAGCTTGATATCTTCAAATTTGTTGGAGCTATTCATCATTTTTTATTGCGGTGGTGGGAGGGGGCGTGGCAAAAATTTTTGAAAAAAAATTTGTCATTTATACAGATGTTTACAGTAAGTAGCTTTTCTTACTATGTACACAGTAATTTTACCACCAAAATAGTAAATTGACTGTAAATGTACCATAAATTTAAATCTGTAAAACGCAGTGTCCACTCGACACGGAAAATTACATGCGAAAAAAGACGATGTTTCGTAGATTCCTAACAGAGTCTGCTAAACAACTGCTATTAACACGATAACTGAAACGTTGCTGTCGATAAACGTTTCGAAGTAACCTAGCACTGTTGTGGCGCTGTTAAGATTTAAATAAACTGTTGGGAAGCAAAACAAGTTAAATGTTATGATTTTTAATCAGTGTGCTTTGGCTGTCAGATTTTTATGGAGTGTGTGCTTTTTTCTGAAACGAGGTTAACCATGTCACAAAACCACACAACAATTATCTGTTGAACTAACATATTGGTATATCGACTCCGACCCAATCTCAACATCATTCGAGCACGACCCATCATCATTAAAGTTGAACACTTTGAATCGGGTGTGCTCGGCTCACTTGGACCGCGTTCCGAATATAATGTCCTGCAAGGAATAGAACATACGGTGAATGTTTAAATTATTTAAGTAATGTGTTCGGCAGAAACGACATTGCGCTCCCAATCAATGTCACTGGATTCCGCCAAAGAAGGTGTGTCCAATGGAACACCACCTGCGCTACCGGTCAGGAAGAGCTTTGCAGATGGCATTTTGGTGTGCCAGCTGTTGCTGTCCTTCAGCGCTACCCAGGCAGCTTTGGATTCCATCACTTGAAATTTAAATATTGAGTTATACAGCCATGCTCCGGCTTTCACTTAATTTTGCGACTTGCGATTTAAGCCAATTCATACGATTTCAATTCAGAGCGCTCCGAAATTCGCCAGTTTTTATTATCGATAATGTTCCATTTCCAACTTGCTTTGCATCATTTCACATAACAAAAACAGCTGATGAGCGCCTATCGATAGTCATATATCGATATATACCTCGGCCAAATCGCAAATTGTGGTTATTGTGAGCAGTTTAACCCCTTGCTCAATTTCGTGTGTCTCTATTAAAAAATTGTTAAAATATACTCTTAATGCAAAATGAGTCGGAGACTCCGTAAGAATATTCTTCAAATGTTAAAGAACCAAATAAAAATAGTTCCGTGGGGGTGTCTGTTTGTGCATCAACCTATAATTAGCATTTACTTTTCATTTCACGGACTCGGATGTCGCCGGTTTGAAAAAGGCCAAAACTTTGCGATTTACGAATGTCGGAGCACAAATTTTTACGATTTGCCGATCAAATCGCAAAGTTTTTGCGAAAGCGAAAGTGGGAGCATGGCTGATAAATAATATTTCAATATGTAGCGGCATGATTTACCGCCTTGGTCAAGCTTCCCACTGATCAACATCCAGGCCGCGTTGACTGAGTTGGAATCCGAGTGCCTAATGTCTGCCAAGTCCCACAACTCGCTCTTAGCTTTCAAAACGTTTATTGAATTAATATTAAAAAAAGGAAAATGCCTGTAATCGGCGCTATCTGTCAGAATCTGTTTTTGGTGCGCTCACTTTGTAAAATTCCGTGTACAATTCTGTGCAAAACATCGATACGAATCGTTCTTTTCATAATTCCACGCGAAATGAGGCGTTAACAGCACTTTACTCGCTAATTAATTGGTAAAATAACTTTTTCGTATTGAGTGGACACTGGATATGGAATTGCGAAATTTTTTTAATATAGACTTTTTCATTTCGCAGCCATTTCGTGTCAAGTGGACACTGCGCTTAAAATAGTAAGATTACTTTTTTTACTGTCAAGTTACCATACAAATAGTAAGATAACAGTTTAGTATGTAAAAGTACCTACAAAATAGTAATATACTTATTTTGTTTGTAGGTTTATACAGTGGGGTCCATCTAGTGTTTGAATGCGAACAATTTATAATTTGACTTTTTTCTTGCTTCTTTTACGAACCGTCACAATTCTTAAGGTGCTTCCATATTTTTGTGACTTCTGCTAAATCATGATCCCATTTACAGGAAGATTGCTCTTTCCCGATTCGGAAACAGCAGTTTTAATAACCTAGTTCCACCACCATGGCAGGATTTTGTGTGAGGCTTCTAATTAACGAAGTAGTTTTACGTGAAATATTGAACAGGAAACAGGACAGAAAAATAATTCTTATTATGGCGGTAAATCGTATTATCGAAAGTTCAGATTGACGGGGTATCAACATATGATATTAATTGACTGGGGTTTACTATGCTTGAAAGGGTGATGAAAAACTTCACCATATTAAGAACTTAAACTTAAAACATCTCTCCTCTTTTTTTCAAACAGCAATCCCAAGGCTCCCTGGAAGGGAACATTTCTGAATTCGCATGCGCTGGAATGGGATCGCTATGACTTGGACTGGCCGGAGTTTAATAAGCGATCACAGGCGTATCTAAATATTGGTAAGCATTCCTTAGCAACCAATTGTTTCCTTACTCATTTAGGCACCCTTTTCAGGCATTCCACCCACTGTGGGCTACAAGTACCGCCATATCTACATGAATTTCTGGAACAAGGAATTACCCGACGAGCTAAATCAAATAGCGGCCATTCAACAGCAACAACAGCAGCAATTCCAGGGTGGCGAGTTGATTACGGGGCATATGAGCAAGTATGGGTCACGTGGCGACAATGGCGCTGAAGATCCGGTGCGTACGCTGAAAAAGCTATTACAAGAGCCGGGACTGATAGGAGCCAGTGGTGGGGAGTCCACGGAGACGGCAGCAGAGAATATGTACAATGCGCCGCCTACCTTTGGCCAGGTGCACAGGCAGCAGCAGCAGGGGAGCGAGGGAGAAGAAGTGGCCACGGAGGAGGCGGCTGCTGCGGCAAATGGTAACTCTGAAACAGTGGCCAAATCGGAGACCACACTGCAATTGCTGATTGCCTTGATAGCCATGATTATTGTTTTGAATGTGATTATCTATGGCACTTTCTGGCTGCGTCGCAGACGCAGAAAGGTAACGTCGCTGCACAGAAAATTGGGGGGAAATATCCTCAGCTACGATGGAGCCAACGATGACGAGCTGAAACGGTGCAGCAAGTCACGTGATGGTGATGATAGTTATATACTGGATGTGGTGAGGAAATCCAACACGTATGAGGCCATAAAAACAGGTCAGAGGTCGCCAATTCAAAGGCAGCTCAGCTGCTCCACCGTGGATACGCATACGAAGGTGTGTGAATGGATGTCAGAGCATGCGAATCATCATACGTTACCCAAATCTGGTAGCTTTGCCACCAGCACTCCGCCACCAGCAACTGCAGTGGCCACAGATGGCAGCCGAATCATTATTTGCCAGGACATGGAGGTATCCGATTTGGCGCTGCTTACTCCACAGCACATGCATGAAATGCAGCACTATGAAATGCTCTTTCAGCGTCAGAACTCGGCCTTAACCGAGCCCAGTGAGGATGTCTTGCCCCATCATCATCATCAGCATGCCCATTCGGATCCTGTGGACATGATACTCAATGCCGATGAACAGGTCACCAGTTTTGTGCATGCCGATGATGTGGACATCAATGTGACCAGTCGGGATGATCAATTGATAGATGAAATCATACCTTTAACTGCGGAGCTGTTGAGGCAACGCAACTACCCCAAAGTGTTGCCCACAGCGCAGGATTTGGGCCTTAAGAGGAATTCCCTGCCGCCACAGTACTTTAATCCACCTGTACCGCCACCCAGAAGCTCGAGTCAAACACTGGGTAGGGGCCAGCGAAGAGACAGCACGAATGTAACCACCTCGCCGCTGCAACTGGCTCAGTATGGTGCTGAGGATGAGCCGGGTGAACCGCAGATTACGCAAAACACTTTGATAGTGGGACCCATTGTGCCTAAATCACCGGCCACTTCTTTGAAACGCCGCAAGTGCACACCCACTGAGGTGGGCTCCTCGGCCATGACCACGCTAAGCGGATCTTTTCAATCCTTTGAGTCGGTACCGCCGCCAGTGCATGAGGATACACCGCCGCAGGGTGAGCGTACGGAGTGCATTTACGCCATTGAGGCCAGCTCGCCCAAAGCCTGGTCAGCGCCCAATGGTGATTTGTATGCCCAGCCCATGAAATCGCCCTCCAGGACATCGCTCATACCCCGTTTGGTACAGGCAGGGGCAGGGGTGGAGCCAGCCCCACCAACCCGCATACCACAACTGCAGCGTCAGGCTTCCGGCAAAGACTTACCCACAAATTCCCGCACCGACTCCACCATATCATCTGGCTCATCGGCCACAACCAACTCCTTCACCTCCTCCTCCTCTGCGTCGTCTTCCTCCACAGGCACCGTGCGCACCGAACTTCAGCAGCCGCAACACACAAGTCAACAGCCTGGCAAATGTATTAGCACTAATATATAAGGAGACAATTCAAGCGGATGCCCCCCAGCTATCCCCCCCACCCGCTGTGCCGCATTGCGACGCAAATCCTTGCCAATTGCTGACGGCACAGCCAATTCCTGTTCCTTTCCTTTCTGGGGCTTTTGTAGTGCCTGCGTAAATTTAATAATACATTTTTGGTCTAAAGTTTATCTTTCCCCTGGTTTCGCCAGGGAATTCGGCAGAAAAGTGAAGCTTGTGGCTTGACGAAAGTTTCTCACTCGTAAATTTGTTGAGAGTTTTCAAACGGAAAGTTGCATTTGATGATGCTGATGGGATGACAAGGATGCCAAATGGATGAAAGTATTTGATGCAAATTGAGTTTGTAAATTATGGCAAAATATTTAAGTAAAGTGGACAATATTATTTAAAGTTGAGCATAGCTTCAAGTTTAACACGAGACTTTGAAGCCACGGACCTCGAGGAGAGTTAAAAAAACATTTTTAGCTGCTGGCTATTGATCCGACTCGAAGGACCAATAAGATGTAGAGAAATGTGCAGTTGAAGACTTGGTTTTTTTATTTAAAAGCTCTTGCGAGTGAGTTTTCTTTAACTAAGGATGTGTTCGGGGAGTCCGTGGTGAACGAGTATCATATTCAAATTTAAGCAATTGTAAATGTAAATAATAGATAATTGAATTTATTTATTGTAAACATCAATAATTTGACAATTCACTGTGAAGCACTGACTGATGGTTCTTTGAGCGTTGAATTTAGAGTTTAATCTGAACAACCAGCAGACCCCTTTTGTTACCAGATGTTAGATTCTTGTGCAATTTACATTTCAATAAATAATTACGGCTGGTGGTATTAATATCACTTTAAAAATGCGTACCCTTATACTTGCTTCTCTATCATGATGCTTCTGATCTTGTAATTTAGGGCCAGTTGCATAGCAAAGAGGTAACTTCGTGATTTGAAACTTCTCTAATTTCGGTGCGGAAGATTTTAAGTATCAATATCTTAGTCTTAATATCAATCTCTTAGTTTGTGTGCTTCTAATTTACGCTCAAGCGTAAATTCTCCGAAAAAATAAAAAACGACTTCGTCTGTGCCGAAGATATAACACACTTGAAACAGAAAATTCTTATGGCAGCTACAAGAATGAACCATCTAATGCTCGCGGTTTCGACATATTATGAGTGTGCAGCTAAGAAGTTGTTCTGTGCAAAATTTCAGCTCGACAGCTTCAAAAATGAGGGAGTAGTTCGCGTAAAAATAGACAAAAGGACGGACAAAGCTCAATCAAATCAGCTCGTCATGCTGATCAAGTTTATATTCGTTATGTGGTCGAAAATGATTCAGTCTATGCGTTCCAAACTTATGCGCAAAATTATAATATACTTTTCAAGTGTATAAAAAAGTGGGGTTTGAGCCTGGTACCTCGGTGGACTGAGCACAAGGTAACTTAACCTGCTGGACCACCAGCCAAATGTTAGACTGGATTTACACGGTGGAGCAAACTTCATGAAGTTTTTGAAAGAGCTTTCGTTTGTAGGAGAGAGGTGTAGTGGTGTCGCTTGCCCCTCTACACCTCTTTCCTACAAGCAAGACCTTTTTCAAGAACTTCATGCAGTTCGCTTCACTGTGTAAACCCAGTCTTAGTCTGCATTTACACGATGCAGTTTCCTTTATGAAGTTCTTCATGAAGTATTTGATTGTAGGGAAGATTTGTAGGGGCACTTGATACAATTATAACAGTTACGGCGGATATGTCCGTGTGCTCTCAATTTAGTCCACATTATTTCAGTCTGTTGCTGTCATTCCAAGGGAACGGTTGTCACACTCTCCTCTCTCCGATTGCCGATCTCCTTTTTGTTTGCACTGCTCACTTTGTTGTTGCTGATGTTGATTTACATGAAGAATGTAAATTAAAATCATTTTTTCACACACACACATCAAATTTGTGTGCGCGTGCCCTGTCAGACTCTCGCACTTACTCACTCTCTCTAACATACTATCTCTAGCTAATGATGAAATTAGTATAAGGTGGTTTAGTGTGTTTAACCCTTAGAATGGCAGTGGGAGTATTTGCAGCCTACAGTAGCAACCTATGCCCTATGTCGAATGATTTTCGGTTCGCGCTCCGGCTTTGGTACCTGGCCTTTGCTTCCAATCGGTAGCATTAAAATGTGTATGGCAGATTTTTCCATTTGGACCAGAACTACATCCTAAGGATTGTTCCCTCAATTTCATTTTTTCCCATCTTTGGAACATGAGTAAAATTTACTCCCTCAGCTTTAATACTCTCACGTAAGGGTTAAGGCAACGAACAAAATATCCGAAAAATTTTCGTCCGATACGAGCCTAATCGAGAGAACTGCTCTCATGACGGGACCACCTTATACTTATAAAATCATGCTCTAGCTGACTTAGCATATGCAGTCAGTCCACATTTTTAAATGTGCGTCGTACCTGTAATAATTGTATCATGGGGGCAGTAGATGCAAGCAAAGCTTCATGGCCGGCTAGACAATGAAGTTATTTTGATAGTTTCCCTTTACCAAGTTCCGATAGACTCAATGCAGGGCTGAGTTTTTAAGTTTATCGATAACACAAGTTGACTGATGAAGTGCGGCAATTTTTGAATTTTCTCTCAACGTCTTAATTTGAAATTGGCAGCTGCGACTTAAATAGCCCGTTTTGTCATTTCAATTGCCGCTTTTTAATAATTTTTCTTTATTCTGACTCATTTTTGTTATTATTTTATAACAGAAAATCAACAACGGTGGCGATATTTTCTTTTCAAGTGTATAAAAATCACATATAACCAGAGCTCGCAAATAACAATTGACTGTTCAAAAATAACTGTTTTTTACGGACCCTTTGAGAAAAGAGTGAGAGATGAGCCGTTCACACCAGCTCTTGAACAAAATCACGACCTCTTGCACAGCAGGCACACACACTATTCACTGTACCACATCTGGAGTAAAATTTGATTTTAGAGTCCCGCTTTACGCTGTATTGTAAACCGTATCAGGGTGGTCTAGTAACTACTGAGTATCGAGTACTTAGGGTCAAGTACTTGGTTTGGAGTACTGAGAATCGAGTAATCAGTTACAAGAATCGAGTATTGAGTTTCGAATACCGAGAAAAGAGAACTGAGTATAGAATACCTAGTATCGCGATCTTAGTGTTTAGTGCCGAATATCGAATACTGAGCATCGCGGTTTGAAAATGGAGTATTGAATATCGAGTACTGTGTGTCGAGTTCTTAGAATAAAGTACTTGTCTCGAAAAATGAAGTTCGAGTCTATAAACTTAGTATCGAGTACTAAGTATCATGCGCTGAGTATCGAGTACTGAGATTCGAGTCATGAGTATAGAACATAAAGATACAAGGACACACACAAGCAAGCGCCCAGCAAACATTTTATGAAATTTTGGATCACATTCGAGTCTTTTTGAGTCCTCTTTTTGATAAAGTAGTCATAAATGCCTGTGGGATCATAAATAAAATGTCGTGAGAAAATGGCACTAGACGCAACTCTACTTTTCCCTGCAAGCTTTTCTGAAGCTTTTATATGGGCATTCACCGTCATAATGTGATAAAAAGAGCCCGAAATATTTTTCTGATAACGGTCGCACTTAAAAATTTTTAGTCCAATCTGACTCTTTTCTGACAGATATAAGTGCTTTCACCATCCCAGTGAAGCATAAAAAAATCTCATTAACACATTTACGGCGGTGTCCCAGAAATCTGTTCCAACCAAATTCCAACCCAAAACCAGTTCTCGGAGTTCTAGAAATTTCTTTCGGTTGGTTTCAAATCTCGCGTATTTTGTTGGGAGATTTTGCCAAACCAACCAACACACAAACCATCCAATACACTAACCAACCAATAGCGACTTCACGAACCCACGAAATATATCACTGTTTTTGATAACGGTAGAACCATAATCTTCACGCGGCACTCCACAAATATCAATGAACAAGACTTTCGAAGAAAACGATGAAAATCATCTTTAACTTGAGAGTTCTGGGATTTTAAAGCGGCGAGAAAGTTCTCGCGTATCTTACGGAATTTGCTATAATCGCAACAGAAACCAAAAATGGGCTCTAGTAGAATTTTTCAGGCACGCCCAGGGGAAAAGTACTTCCTAAGGCAACATTGAACCGATACTAAGAAAGTAGTCGGTGTTCAATTTCTATGCCATAACCTTATACATCTCCTTTTGAAAAAGTGTTCGAAGACAGACGATGTCTCGAGGATTTGCAACCAAGAAGAAATTTTTGGGTTTGTGTCATTATGTCTTATGAATTATGCTGCCAAATCCATCAAGGTCTTGGGGCATACGAAAAAAGTCTGTTTCAAGTCGTGAGTCTAATCACATTTTAGATTTTCAAGTCTTTTTTTGAAACGCACATAATAAATTTTGGTTTTAATCATCAAAAGGGATCGAAAAGACATGTCAAAATGATCAATGAATTTTGTAAAAATGATCTTCCAAATGCTGGGTGGGTGAAAGTCGGTGCCCCAGCAAGCATCTTATGAAATTTTTGTTCACACTCGAGTCTTTTTCGATTCTTCCGTCTGATTAAAATAATCATAAATGCACACGTCATTTCCGAGTCTCCTTTTAATCCTTTCATGATAGTTATCATAAAAAAGGGCTCGAAAAAGACTCATCAAGGGGTTTTCTCGTTAAAATGATCTTCCCAATGTTGTGTGGGGCACATCTTATTCATGTTTTACATCAATACCTCGTGAGCAGGGATTAATACCGAAACTATTTGCGGTATCGGTGATCAAGGTGAAAACAGAGTGAAAAAACCGAGAATATTGGACACAAAATGAGCAAATTCCGTCACAAAAACTAATCATGAACGAACTTTCTCACTTCGTGAAAAATTTCGCACTTTAAGAACTTTTTTTGAGAACGCAAAATCTTGATGTGAGTTGATAAGTTCTGTTTTTTTAGAAAATTTTAAGCTTTTAAAAAAGTTTGAGGTCCAGTTCCACCCGTCCAGGTCCACCACCGTGCAAGTCCACCAGCGACCAGGTCCGCCGTCCAGGTCCACCGTCCAGGTCCACCGTCCAAGTCCACCACCGTCCAACTCCTCCACCGTCCAAGTCCACCGTCCAGATCCACCACCGTCTAGGCCCAACCTACCCCGTCCAGGTTCGCGCAGAGACATCGCTTCGCTTGAACAACACCCCAGCTGCCTGGGATTAGAGCAGAGGCAGGAAAAAAATACATTTACATTTTTGCATTGGTGTGTGTGAGAGCAGCGCAAAAATTGCTCTCAGTTTCAGTAGCCACGACTGAGTCGCAGCGTAAAAAAAAGCAAGCAACGCTGCGGCGCTTGTACAGCTTATACTGTGTGTGTCGTAGCAGCGCTGCTTTGAGAGTTTTCGTATGGACAAGAGATAGGATTGTGCCTGTCCCTGGATTAGAGCCAAAAAGACGGCGGCCGTCTTAAACGGTAAGGCTACTGTCCAGTGCTGATACAGCTCGTCTGAATAGCAAGTAATACTTTTCAGTGCGCTGGTTGAGGTGAGCTGAATTGTGTTCATTTCATGAACATTCGGAACATTTATTTTAAAAAATTTGAGAGAACATTCTGTTCATATTTTGAGATGAAAGAATCTTATTTTCTGAAAACTTTTTTCCACTGTGAATATCTCGGCCGATAGATATTTCATTTTGAGCTACGTTTTATGAGAGGAAACGGTGCTAAGTTAGTAGTTCGTATCATAAACTGTTAAAAAAAGCTTTCTTCCAACATAAATGCCTTGACCGAAATCAAAACTCATTTCGGTATTGATCCCACGCGTAAGTGTCAGCCACACTCACTCACATAAGCAGAAGCACCGCGATCGTGTTTGTTAACATCTCTTTGCACCAATCCACAGGAGGCAATTCTTGAGCGATTGCAAATTGTCAGGAATCCAACGCGAACAAACCTTATTTAAGGCAAGTTATTCGTGCAAAATGTTACATATGCTGGTGGAACTAATGTTTAGGGATGCCCTAATCTCACGGTATGTCACGCACAGCATTGATGCATTCTGGCACAACAATCAATTTGGGACAACCGAACTACGAAAACAATTCAATTCACTTTACCAGCGATACACAGTGGTTTTTAATGGTGCTTTATCTTGGTTCATCGATACACTGTTGTTGAGATTACCCACATTGAAAGTTGTGAAAAGAATCCTGTAAAAACCTTCAATTGAAACTTCCTTTTTAAAGCCAAACTGATTGTTTCATCGCACTGTAAGCAACACAATCAGCGCTCGTACATGAAAACGTTATCATATCGTTTATGCTAAAGAATGTCAAACTATATTTTGGTATTTCCAGATTTAAGCTGTTGACATTAGTGTTACCAGTTCCCAGTATACAAATAATACCACATGTATCCAAATCAATCTCCATTTACAGGGCCGAAATAAAAAACTATTCCAGTTAATACCAACCATTCGTTACTTTTGTGAAAAACTGAAATAAAAACTGTAGGTAATATCATATTATACCCCAACATAAAGCTGACATAAAAAAGAAAGGAGGATGAGCATAAGAAAACGAAAAAAGGACTGCTGTAATTACCCTCTTAAAGTCTATCTTGATTTGTAAGTAAAGGCAGAGGTGGCCACAGGGATTTCTCTAACTTCTTATGGTGGTTGTTGTTGTATGTCAATTGAGTTCTTCATGTAATGTCAAACTTTCCTAAATTAACAAATGTAATTTATGCACATTTTGATGTCTTGGCCACAGAAATCAGTCAGCCTTTAAGCAAACTTAAATGAATAAATTAAAAACAACAACATAAATTTGTATTTGAGGAAACTTATGACCAAAAGTTCACACAAAACACACACAAAAATTAAACACACACTCAAGGGATTACAGTTGACATTATTGAAATAACGAAATGTAAAATAAAATAGATAATAGTTTAAACTAAAATCTAAGAAGTATACTTTGTGCCTTAATAACTTAATAACAATAATTTACATTTAACCACATAAAGTTTCGGCTTTTTAATTAGAAAACATTTATTGTATAAATTAATTTTACAAACTTAGATTAAGCCTTTAAATTTACACAAGGGAACACCAATTGTACAGAAACCAAATCATTTCAAGTATTATAAGATTAATGTTAGCAAAGCAAAAGGTAAAATAAACATTTCAAAAGATTGTCTACACATCAATGGGCTTATTTTGAATTATTTTGGAAGCCTGTCAGCCCACTTGGCACATGTCTTATTAAACATAAGCCAAACTATTGTGCCAATCCTAAAGCTACTTGGATACACGCACATACACATAGACATAAGCCATATCAAATTTCATGCTCCCAGTAGCAGAGACTCGAATCAATTTTTGAATCATTTTTGTTGCATAGTTGTTGCCTGTCTCCGCAAAGTAGCTGGTTGCTAAGCTTTCTATCCTCCTTGACGAACAAAGTTTCAGTTCTGCCTTTGGTTTTTTAAAGAATTAAGTTATTGTATCGTGGCTCTTAAATGTTTCAAAATAAAGTTTTCCACCCCTTCTTGCTATGAACAAACTTCTTTCATAACTGCATAAACATTTGTTGGTCGCTAATTTCATAAAGAAATCGACTTTAATGTCAAAACAAGACCCTTTTGTGCACCGTCTAAATGACATAATGGTTCAGGCCAAAAGCGACACAAAAGAGTGTCGACATTATGGACATTTATTTTGCACTTCAAAGGGAAACAAGCGAAAAATGCAAAAAAAAAAAGAAAACAAAGTAAACTTGATATGAGTTTCTCCATTCTGCTGTGCTCTGGTTGGTGTTGGGTAATTTGCCACAATTGGAAAATGCCTGAAGCAGTTTTTCTTTATGCTTGGCAATCTTTGCTCAAGTTTTTTTGCTCCGTTTTGTATGAGCACTGTTGGGTTGTGAGTGAAATTCTCTTTTCCAAGTGTAAAGTGTATGAAAAAGTGCTTAAATTGAATAAACCTAACAAGGAAAACATTTCGAGGGGCAAGTTCATAAAGTGCTAAATGGATGTTAGCTAGTTTGATATGAGAACGAAATCGAATTGATCTAAAGCTTTTGAATGAACATGTTTATTTTAATCGATTTTTAAAGCAATATTCAAGCTTGTGTCAAGCTTGGACATCTGTCGGTAAGTTGCCAACATTGAACTTCTAGTGAAGGAGTCTTATAGAACGAAGCTCTTTTTCGGAAGGTAGACTGGGGGGCAAATCCACAAAACAATTGTCTTTGCGAAAGAATTCTTTGGCTACGCTTTTGACTTTGCAAAGTCAGCAGCTTTGGTCCTTTCAAGACAGGCATAGCAGCAGGTGGGTTATAAGTGGGTGGGCAAACAAGACCAAAAAGGTGGCCCACTGCTAAAGTAATTAAAACAGTGATTAAAACAGTGAACAAAACATACCGAAACAGTGACCAAAACAGTGACTAAAATAGTGAATAAAACAGTCATTAAAACAGTGACCATTACAGTGACCGAAACCAAAACAGTGACTGAAACAGTGATCTAAACAGTCACCAAAACAGTCACCAAAACAGTAACCAAAACAGTGACTAAAACAGCGACGAAAACAGTGACTAAAACCGTGACTGAAACAGTGACCAAGACAGTGACTAAAACAGTGATTAAAACATTGACCAAAAAAGTGACCGAAACAGTGGCTGAAACAGTCACCAGAACAGTCATCAAATCAGTGTTCAGTGTCCAAAACAGTGACTAAAACAACGACGAGAACAGTGACCAAAACGGTGACTTAAACAGTGACCAAAACTGTGACTTAAACAGTGACCAAAACAGTGACCGAAACTGTGATCAAAACAGTGACCAAACCTTGAACAAAAATGTTACAAAACAGTGACAAAACAGTGACCAAAACAGAGACCAAAACAGTGACTAAAACAGTGACTTAAGTGTGACCAAAACAGCGACTTTATTATGCCCAAGTTTTTGAAGGGAGTTTTCCCTTAAATTATATGAAAATGTGCTGGCGTCCCTAAAAGATCGTGGGATCGGAAGTAGGGTTGTCGGATATATCATAAATATCTATATTTTTGACGATATTGAAAAAGTTTCATTTTGATATAAATATTTTAAGATTAAAAATAGGGGAAAGTTAACTTCGGCTCGGCCGAAGTTTTGTATACCCTTGCAGCTTCCATTGAAAACAAAAAAGCTTTTCTAAGACTACTTTTTGGACATTACTTTTCTAGGGATCTATACTATAAAGATGTCTGATTTCGATTAAACTTGGTGAAATCATGGAAAAGCATAATACACTGTTAATTACGAAATTTGGAGGCAATCCGATTTAAAACAAAAAGTTTTTTTCACTAGAACTTGTTTTTCGACCGATCATTCATACTGCAGCTATATGCTATAGTCATCCGATTTTGATAAAACTTTGTAGAAATGTGTCCAAAGTATATTAAATAAGTGTAAGCCAATAAAAAGGACGTTTTCATTAAAAACAAAAAAGTTTTCTTCACTCAAACTAGTTTTTCGACCGATCGTTCCTATGGGAGCTATATGCTATAGTCATCCGATTTCGACCAAACTTTGAAGAATTGTGTAAAAGTATATAAATTAATTGTAAGCCAATGATAAGGACGTTTTCATTAAAAACAAAAAAAGTTTTTCTCACTAGAACTAGTTTTTCGACCGATCGTTCCTATGGCAGCTATATGCTATAGTCTTCCGATTTCGACCAAGCTTAGTGAAATCATGGGAAGGGATAGTAAACTAAGAAATACGTACTTTGGAGGCATTTCCATTAAAAACAAAAAGTTTTTCTCTCTAAGACTAGTTTTTCAACCGATCGTTCCTATGGCAGCTATATGCTATAGTCATCCGATCCGGCCGGTTCCGACAAATGTGCAGCGTATTTGTACCAAAAGACTTCGTGCAAAGTTTGGTGAGGATAGCTTTAAAACTGACGGAGGAGATAGCATAGAAACAGACGGACAGACGGACGGGCTAAATCAACTCAGCTCGTCGTGCTGATCAAGAATATATATATTTTATGTGGTCGGAGATGCTTCCTTCAATGCGTTACAAACATCCGGACAATTTTATAATACCCTTTGCAAGGGTATAAGAATAGGGAAAGTTAACTTCGGCTCGGCCGAAGTTTTGTATACCCTTCATTGAAAACAAAAAAGTTTTTCTAACTAAGACTACTTTTTGGACCCTACTTTTCTATAGGATTTATACTATATGATGTCTGATTTCGACCAAACTTGGTGAAATCATGGAAAAGCATAATACACTGTTAATAAAGAAATTTGGAAGCAAACCCATTCAAAACAAAGAGTTTTTCTCACTAGAACTTCTTTTTCGACCGAACATTCATGCAGTAGCTATATGCTATGGTCATCTAAATTTGGTAATACTTTGTAGAAATGTGTTAAAGTATATATGTATATAAAGAATAGGCCAATAAAAAGGACGTTTTCATTAAAAACAAAAAGTTTTCCTCACTCGAACTAGTTTTTCGACCGATCGTTCCTATGGCAGCTATATGCTATAGTCATCCGATCCGGCCGGTTCCGACAAATGTGCAGCGTATTTGTACCAAAAGACTTCGTGCAAAGTTTGATGAGGATAGCTTTAAAACTGACGGAGGAGATAGCATAGAAACAGACGGACTGGGCTAAATCAACTCAGCTCGTCATGCTGATCAAGAATATATGTACTTTATGTGGTCGGAGATGCTTCCTTCAATGCGTTACAAACATCCGCAAAATTTTATAATACCCTCTGCAAGGGTATAAATATCACCTAAAAATTTTCGATATCCGATATATCGCCTCGGAAAAATATTCGATACCGATATGTCGTAATTTTGGACAAAAATATCGATATATTGATATTATTTCCGACATCCCTAATCGGGAATAGTCTTCCAACACCTTCAAGTGCTTCAGAAGAATGCGACGACTTTGCCACAAATACATTACTTAGTTTTGTAATATCTGATAGTACAACTTATATTAAAACTAAGAAATTGTTTGATACTATAATTTCATTGTAGTTCAAAAAATCAAAGTTGAATTCCTAAAAAAAATGTCAATAAATGGTGAAATTGGGATACTCAGCAACCATTTCTTTGGTTCAAATAGAAAATTTAAAAAATGGCGATGGGGCAAAACAAAACCAATTTACTTTAGATTCTTTTGCAAGTATTGTAATTTCAAGTCATCCCTCGTAAAGAGTTACGCCCACTCTTTTCGATTGGCAAAATGTTCTTTCAAAAAAGATGACTTAATTGCTCTATTATTGTCCGCTCTCTTCATGCCCCGTAAATCTCTTTTACACAATTAAAAACACTTAAATCTTTATTAAATATTAAACCACAGCATAAAACCATTTAACCGCATTTTGAATAATTCATAAATTGAAACCAACCGCAACAACCAAAATATGTTTAAGACCAAACAAATCAGACTTTACCAAGCCAAAAATACCACAAAAACAAAAAAAAAACACAGAGCAGACACAGAAAACTAAACCATTCCCTTAACCCTGCTGTAAATATTTTCCAAATTTGCTGACAACCACAAATTAGAGTAACTCAAGAGTGTATTAAAGTCAAAAGGCAAATAGATAAAGCAAAGGCAAAGAAAAACGCACAACACAGCAGGGGAAACTTTCAGGCAACAATTCAGGCATTAATTCTCGTTCTGCTCTCTAAATTTGATTTACTGTTCTTTTCTCTTCTCTGCTGCCCCTAGCGACACAAATGCAGAATTATGAGTTCATTTTGTTTACAGTTTGACCAAGGCAAAAAAATTTAATAAATGTTAAAAAAAATATAAAAAAGCACATCTAATTAAAGGCGACAGGCTGTCGTTAATTGGCACTGCATAATTAGTTTGTTTATGCACAATTATGCAACAGGCCAAACAGTTGGAATTCAATAGCATTAAAACAACAACAAAGCTGGCTAACAAAATAACACATTCCACAAAATGACGAGACCCAATGCACACAACATTACAAAACTACAACAAATAGGCAAATAATTTAGTATGCTGGTGGCTTTTGTTACAGTTTTTTTTCCTTTGTCCTTGTTTATGACTCACAATAACACATTGCTTGACTTTTTAATGAAAATTTTAATAATTCAATAGGTAAAACAACTCTTTTGGTGAGACATACACATGTGCGGATAAATAATTTGAAACACAATACAATTATAAATACAATAATTATGGTAGATTATATTTAAACGCAAAGAGAATGATTTGATTTCATAATTATAATTATTCCTTGAAAAGAAAAAAACAGAACTTTTTAATGGGAAATTGGCAGTATTCATAATGAACGCTCTGAGTAATTTGGTTAAAAAAAGAGTATCAAATAAAAATGTATAAGGAAATGAATAATACATTTTTATTGCCTTAAAGCATCTTCCCATTGAAATACGGAACATTTATTTTGAGTACTTAGAGAAATCAAAATATGTAAAAACTACATGAAAATGTAGTTTACCATCACGTTTGACAGGGATTTTCCACATACTTTATGTAGCTTTTCTACATGCCGAGTTTACTTTTTTAACTCTACATGCGGCATGTAGCATTTTTACACCACGTTTAGAGCAAAGTTCAAGATCGACTATAATACTTATACTCTGTACCTGAGAAGTCGACAGACGGAAATGGCTTAATCGACTCGGCGGTTGATGCTGATCAAAAATATATATACCTAATAGGGTCGGAGATGCTTCCTTCTGCCTGTTCCATTCTTTTGCACAAACTTAATATACTCTGTGTACATCTGGTACAGAGTATAAAAACTTGGTTTAACTCCCGGGGGCTCGCCCCCCAGATATCATCAGCGGAAGGGTGGAGTTTACTCCTCATTTTGCCAATCTCAAAAGTCGATTGCTAGGTGTAGTTGGACAAATGCGTCGAAATTTGCGGAATGACCGGAGCCGGAGGGGTGTTTAAAAAACATATAGAGTCCTTTTTGTTGCTTACCCCAACCTGGGGTTACATGGGGGGGTGGAGCAATTTCCACCTTCGTTTGGAAAAAGAATGTGCTGGCTTGCCAGAGTGTGTTTATGTCTGCATCTGTCTCAACTGAGAAAATGCAGGTACTGTTAGGGAGCATCCTCTTGACTTGGAGGAACGGCGTAGAGCCATACTCTTTAAAATCAAGAGGCGGTTGCCAAGTCTGCAGAATGAATGGTTAGCTGATAGGGATGTGGAGAGCTTAGGGCATATTGTCAGGTCAGAGGGATACTAGAATGAATGGGAGGACTACTTACGAATACATTCGTGATGTCACGTTTGCCCGCGATCGGCCAGACTTTGGTTTTAGCCTTAGTTCCGGGTTACTTTGGACTGGTCACGGCTCCCTCAGTGTATTCTTGCATATGAGGCGCCTTAGTGAGAGTCCGGATTGCCATTGTGGCTCGCGCGAAGAGACATGGAAACATGATCTATGTCGCTGTATGAAGATCTTGGAGATCTTGGTGCATTAGGCGTGGTTCAGGTTAGTGGCGGGTTTGACGTAAGTCAAGTGCACTCCACTAGTGAAAGGGTCGATAGGCTGAATGAGTTTGGGAGGACTGTATTTTCCAGACGGCGTCTGACAGTTCAGATTGTGTGACAGCTAAATGTGTGCGTGAATGAGGGTAGGATGAAAGAATGATAATGGATGAGTCAGGTTAGATTAGAGCGAGGTTAGTTCCGTATGGTCCACGGTGGGCAGCCCCAAGTTCCCTTAGGGGGAGCATCATGGTGCAGTTTAGAAGTGGATAGTGTTCCCTTTGGAAAGCCGCGTCCTGACGGAAGGAAGGTATAGTCCTCGCTACCACCAGTGAGAAAAGCAGGACCATGAATCTGGGACGGTCTCAACTCTGTGCGTTGGGTTTGTCAAGCCCTTAGGGGCGTTAGGTAACAGCTTTGCTCAATGTTATCCGTGGGTCAAACCCAAAACTGCTCTGAAGTTTAAATTGGTAGGTCCTTGCAGACAGGAGTTGACCGGAAGCTTAATTCTCGCTCCACCAGTGAGCCATGAGCCCTGAACTATTCCGTGGTGTATACTGTTCCATCTGTAAGTAAAAGTGGCGTTGTCAAGATTACAAGCCCGAGGCCAAAGCAGCCTCTTCAATCTTTTGCTTGTGCGCTTCTACCATTTAGCACAAGAGACCTAACTGTTTAACGCCGAATCAACGGTAGTTTCCTTAGCAGGCTTTCAGGGCTATGACCCAAAGCTTAATGCTGGTACCAACAGCAAGAGGTGTAGCCGGGTGTAACAGTTTCGTTCAAGGAAAAAAAACTTTTCATTAATTTCCAGCGGATTGAACCCACATTCATGCTCAGCAGTCGCGGCACACTAACCGCTGAGCCATTTTGCTGTAGAAAAAATTTTGAAAATTGAATTGTATTCAGCTTAAAAGCCACTGTCGACCCGTTCCAATTTTACTAGAGTGCCAGTCACCTGTTGGTGTCATACACAATATTTGTTGAACTGAGTAATGAATATAATTTTGACCTCGCGGGGGGATGGACCTAGGAATTGATTTTAGACCTACGGTTTCTTGGGGAAATTTTCTTAGAATTTACCGTCGATTATGTCTCTGCTCTACGCTTGGTCGATTAAAGATTTGACCCGCCTTAGTGTACGTATTAAACTAAAAACTCATCAAAATTTTAATTTGAGTTTTTTACCAGGGCTTCAGTTTCCAAAAATATTACGTATACGACACGTTTGTCTCATCGAAATTCCGTCAACGCATTTTCCGTATTAAAAGGTGTCAAGTTTGAATTTATTCGATCAACAAATAAATATGGAGCAGGAATTAAATATGTACACTTAGTCCCAATTTTGACGGGGCGAGCGTGTTTCCAACGAAGGGGTGCGATTTATCTACACTGTTATTTGAGACAAGATTTTTAAGCGTTACCATATTTGAAAGTGCGACTTACGATGCTCGCCGGTTGGAGTCCGCATGGTCCACGAGTGGGGGTTCGTTGCACATAGTCAATGATGTGGCAGAGTGTTCCGTTAAATTGGTAGAAGACTATAGTGGAAAGCTTATAACGACGCCAGCCCAAGAAATGTCTTTGATCCTAGGCGTTAGAAAGCACAAGAAAATGTATCCGAATTGTTCTTGCTGGCCCATTTAAATAAATTAAATCGTTCAGTACAGCGTACCATTTTGTTAATTTCTCTCTTTTAATACTGTGCACCATAGGTACAGAGTATAATGGGGTTGTGCAAATGTATGCAACAGGGAGAGGGAAGCATCTCCAACCCAATAAAGTAGTAGTAGTAGTAAGTAATTTATTATTTGCTATCATCGGCATGGCATAAGTGCCATCAACCTAAGCAGTTTCTACATAAAAGCTTAATCTAGATTTTACAGTGTTACAATGATTCATTAAATTTAAAATAGATATTTGACATACTTTAAAGCACAATTTAGCACAAATTTAATAGAATATTAGAACGATTCATTTATATTGTCGACCTTTATTTTAGAGCGTCCATAAGGAAACTGCCCAGTATCTCCCAATTTGTTCCATTCAAAATTTTAAGGTACTCTTCCACTTGCAGGTCTTGTTTCTCGAAGTGTAGCAGTCGGTACTCCCGTAGAATTGGACATCTGGCTACAAAATGTTGGGTCTCTCTTTCAGTGGTGTTGCAAAGCTGGTATTGCTCGTTTTCATTTTCAAGTTGAGGGGAGTTCAAGTTTCTATTTAAATATAAGCGATATTTTTGCTCTATTAAGTATATACATATATTCTAAATCAGCATCAACAGTCGAGGTGATTGTGCCATGTCGGTCAGTCCGTATGAACGCTCGGACCTTCTAGACAAAAATATTGTATTCCGCATTATTTATCGATCCTTAAAGATTGAGAAATGATCAGATGGATGATAGTCTATTTATAAGCAGCACCGTATTAACAAACTATTCGCGGAAATCGTGATGCGCAGTTCGTGAGAATTCCAAGGCAGCAAAGAGCAAAATCAAATTATTATTTTCATATAATTTCAAAGAGATCGAGGTGCATAGAAAATGAAAAAAATAACGGAAAACGAAATATCTAAGTGGGGCTCCGAAAAAAAACAGGTAAAAAAGCGCCATGCAATTTGTGTTATATGCAAAGGGACCTGAGTTCGATCCCCAGTGAAGGCGGAAATCGCTGTCGTTCTTCCTCCTGTTTGCCCTCTTCTCCACAGCGGCATGGCTCCTCCACATATTGAATTCGCCCGTCATCCTCCTCGTAGAGCGCGCCTGAGAATTCCAACGCCAGAAGTTTTCATATGTGGAGGAGCCAGCTGATGCCTGTGGAGAGAGTAGAACGAGACACAAGACAGAACGACATTGGCTTAATCGACTCGGCTGCTGATGTAAAAATTTATTTTGTTAAAGAAAATAATTTTTTTTTTTTTGTCAATTGGGGGTTCAAAAGTTTGGTCCGAAAAATGATAATAAAGGTGCCAATGTAATGTTATTGGATATTTAAAAAAAGAAAAAGGCGGTTATGTTTAAACTAATGTGGCTATCGTTCGGTTTCCAAAAAAATTAAAATTTTTTAAAAATGGGGAATTTGAAAGAAAAAAATTTTTTTGTTCTTTTTAGTGTAAAAGTAACTTAAAATATGGTATCCAAAAGTTGAGGGCTGATCCTTCTACCTGTTACATACTTTTGCATAATTTCATGATCCCCCTTTTCCCATTTTTAATGGGAACACGGTATAAAAATGCCAAAACTTATATCAATTAAAATTTTTTTTAGAAAAGTTCCAAAAACTGCCTCGACATGGAGAATCCCCTTAATACCTAGATACCAAAATTTTTAAATTATTAATTGAAACCTCCGACATTAGGTTAGGGAATTAATTTCCAAAGAAAAGATCCTAAATATCTGTGATCTTTATTTCAAAGAGCTTATTTCTGGCCTATCCCAAGCCTTACTGAGCTTATATAACTATGGTTCCAATAAATTTATATAAAATGATTCCAATCAGTCCCTGCGGTCCCTGAAAGTTCATAGAGATCAAGAATCCCTCATCAACTTTAATTGTAAATAAATTGAAAACATAATTTAAATTACTAATTAACATCAAATTTTCCACAATTTTGGCACTTGGTTTTGTCATCAAATATTGATTTGGTGCTGGACCAATTTACTTTCCCGTTAAGGCTTATGTCCAGCCCAATATTTTACCAAAACTAAAACAAAATAAACAAATTATGTAGATTAATTAAAATGCGAATAAAATGAACGCTGGCGCACTCACTTGAAGTATATTTAATTAAATATTTATATTATTATTTTTGGGTCATTTGTATTGGTGACAAAATGGCCCAAGGCAAACTATTTTCGCGCTAAAACTCAACCGCAACAATTGCATTTCATTTTGGTGCAATGCGTCGACTGACAATGAAATTTAACATTTTGGACACATGTGGAAAATTAAATTTGAGTTTACATGAGAGAATGATTTCCATTTGCTGTTTCGATTCTATCTTCAGTCGTAAAAAATGCTTGCATTGGTATGGTTTTGATATTTTCCTTTCTTTCTAATCAATCAATCATAGGAATTTTTTTTTGGTATTGTTATTTTAGTTCGAAGCCAACTCACCTCTTGCGTGGAACAGTTTAAACAAAATTACATTTGAGCCATGTTTCTTCTATCATTTGGCAAGTCTCCGTCTCGCTTATCTGTAAAACTCGCCCAAAAACATATTCCGTGCCGGCATAAAGCATAAATGTAAACAAGCTTTCCTTTTGCATTTCCATTTTTCATAGTTTCTTTCGCTTTATTAAATCTACGAATTTCAGCCCCAAGTCGGGGCAGAGCAAAGACCTCTGGCTATCCCCCAGCCAACGCCCACACACAAACACATGAGATTTATGGGCAATGTTTGTTTTCTTTTCTGTTTTATTTATTTATGTCTTTTGATGACTTTTGCTGCTTTCATACTTTTATTATTTTCTGCTCATTTCTATCATAAAAATTTCTGCTTTTTCTGGAGTATACTATAACAACAGCACAATGACAATTACCAGATCTTCATCTCAAAGTAAATACGTACATACACAAACTGCAAAAATGCGCACGAAACTTTATAGAGGACGTGACTTGCACTACGTTTCCCTTGGGAGACGACGAGACGAGTCCCAAGGCGGTTCGCCAGTTGGCAGGAGTGGCAATTAACGCTATAATATTGCGGTTGCATGTGGTTCCATGTGGGCGTGGCGTGGGTGTTAATGCGTGAATTGGCAGCCGCCTCATGCATTTTGATTGTAGCATACTTTGCAGGGCCTTTCACATTTACTTAATTTGCTTATTACCAACTTTTACAGACAATGTCTTCTCGTCGCCATCGTTGGTGCTGCTCCAGTTTCATTTGAGTTTTTGTTGCAATTTGCAATTTGGGTCGTTGTCTGCCCCTGCCAGCCCCTTGTCTGTCACGCATTTGTCGCTAATTTGGCGCGTAAAAGTCTTTCGCCTGGCGCGCCCTTCGCCCTTTTCAGTCTCCTTCCAGTAATTGTTTGGCACCAATTGTTTTAAATGCCCGACGCGCGTACACAAATTGGTTCAACGCCAGAGAGGCAGCGGCAGCAGCAGCAGCTAGTGGCACGCTGCCTGTTAACCCAGTTGAGTGCAGTTACACTACGCTGCTGGGTCGAGCTCAGATTGGGCATACAATCGTGGATGCTTCCTTCTGTGCGTTGCAAAAAAAGAGTGGGCGTCGTAGAATACGCGGTACGAACGAAGCTCATAGCGAGGAATAACCTGATATGAAATTTCACTACATCCGGGTTGCGTCGTCCGGTGAATACCAGAATCAGATAGATCACCTGGCTATATCGCGCCGCTTTCGTGGGTGCCTTATCGATGTGCGTAACAAAAGAGGATTGGATATAGGTAACTCCTACGACCATCATCTAATGGTAGCGGTCATCCGTCTTAGGACGGCTGCGATTGCTATAACCTATATTGCGAGACGAAAGGCGCAATACTTCACCGACCGACTGAAGCAAATGGCGGTAAAGGACAGCTTTAAGGAGGCGCTAAGTCAGAGGGCAAGCCCAGTGGTGCTGAATGATGCCGCTACAGCAGATGAGAAATGGAGCGAAGTCAAGGAAATTTACCTATAGGTTGGCGACAGCATAATAGGTTAAGTCCCCAGAGGTCACCGCCCTTGGATGAGCGAATGGACATGGGCCCTTATAGGGCAACGTGCGAAAATTAGGCAGAAATTGCAAAGTCCGAACCCAACACAACAACTAACGGCTCTGAAGCAAGAATATCGCGCAAAGAACCGCGAGATCAAGAGAAGCGTTCACAGGGACAAAAACAGCCGCATCAACACCTGAAACGACCTGCAACGACCTGAAAACTATGTATAAGGCGACCAACGAAATAGCCGATAAAAAGACGAATACGGAGCGCCCAATTAAGGACGCAGATGGAAAATATCTTAGCACTAAAAAAGACCAATTGATCAGATGGAGAACCCACTTTGCAGCAGTCCTTAACTGTGAGGTGTCCGACTTTTTACCGAGCTGCTACAGATTTCAAGCCACCACAGTGTAAGGACATCAGCACCCACTAGACCCGAAATACTATCGGACATCCAATCGCTGCCCGACAACAAAGCAGCAGGAGTTCTTCAAATATCGGCGGAGCTCTTCAAATGCCAACCGGCAACCGCGGTGGAGTTACTGTACCCGGTAATACAACGGGCATGGGAAACTGAGGAGCTCCCCTCGGAATGGTTTAAGGGCATCCTGGAGAAAATCCCCAAATAGGGTGACCTGCGCGAATGCGACAACTGGCGTGGAATCTGCAAAAATAGTTCTGGATCGCTTGAGAGACACCACTATGGACACAATAGGCAAAGAGCAAGCCGGATTCTGACAGGGCTCATCGTGGACGGACCACATAAACACTGTGCGCATTCTGATCGAGCAATGCACCGAACTCAACTCAGACCTGCACATGGCCTTTGTGGACTTCGCTAAAGCCTTCGACAGTGTTAGCAGTGAGTGCATATGGCAGGGACTGGCGAAGGAGAGGGATACCGGAAAAACTTATTTCCCTCATCAGAGCAACATACGACAGCGCCCAGTGTAGAGTGCTTCATGGATGGAATGCTATCACAGCCATTTCCAGTCCTGAGCGGCGTTCGGCAGGGATGTGCTCTGTCGCCCATTTTGTTTATAATGGTGGTTGCAGATGTGTTCGCAACAATGCAACCTGCTCCCAACAACAGCGGCATTGGGTGGTCAATGACTACAAGACTGCGGCATCTGGACTATGCAGACGATATATGCCTCCTGTCAAATAGGCTACGCGACCTGGCTAATACACTAGCCCACCTTGGCACCTCAGCTAAAGCGGCAGGCCTCAAAATCAACACGAAAGAAGACAAAATCGCTCAGCATTCGTTCCGGACAATCCCTGGCTCTGGTTTTGGACGAAGAGCCAATTGAGCAAGTTGAGCAATTCAGCTACCTGGGAAGCGTAGTCGCTGTTGATGGAGGGACAGAGCTCGATGTGGATGTGCGCCTTCAAAAGGCTAAAGGTGCCTATGGGATGCTGTCAGCTGTTTGGCGTTGCTCGACCTATCCACACTGACTCAAAACCATACTCTTCAAGTCCAACGTTCCACTTGGAAAATTACAACTTCCATAGTGGCGAAACTCCAAACATTTGTAAACCGTTGCCTGCGACGCATCTACTGCATATTCTGGCCTGACAGAATACGGAACTCTGAGCTACTTAAACGAGCGAATATGGAGAGTATCGACATCATAATACGCAGAATGAAATGGAGCTGGATAGGACATACATTGCGAAAAAGCGAAAACAGCATCGCAAGGAAGGCAATGGATTGGAACCCGTTGGACGGAGTCGGACGAACACCTCTTCTTAATATTTCGGTACTCCAAAAGTATTATTTTATATACCACCGTTTGGTTTTTTCGTGATTTTGTTAGCATATATTTTACCGTTTTGAGAGCATATTTTATAAGAAAGAATGAGACAAAAGATACTGAGCAAGAATAGAGAGCAGCTTTGGACATGAGTCTGTTATTGTTATTTATGTTTTTAAAAAATAATTTTAATATGAAAAATAGCCGGTAAAACTTGATTATTTTTTTTTGTGCCTATATAGTGCCCAAAAGTGAACAAAGAAAAGGGTTTTTTTCGGAATTTAAGCTTGCTTATACCCGTTATTTCGATGAAGTTGATCCAAGCGGTGAAAACTATACGCCAAATACAGGGTGCGACAATCGTTGAGTTGTATGAAGTCACTGCTCGGGCGCCATCTGTAGGGTAGTGTCTAAGGCTGAGGTATAACTCAGTCAGGCCAAGGCCAACTACAGCAAAATTAGTCAGTGCTGGGACTAACAAGAACTAAAAGGGATTTAGGGGGGGACTTGAGTCAAGTCGAGAATCTGCATGTAGCAAAAGAAAACTCTGTGGGTATAAGGCAGTGTATATGTGGGCGGGGCCAATGGTTTACCAATCGTTCCGGAGGCTTGTCATTTACTGCCGGAGCGGACGAGGCAAGAAAATACCTAGCAGCGAACACGGTGTGGATAAAAGACCCAAATGGGCACGTCGAATCCAAGCGCTACGCAGCAATAATTTTTTTGCTATGATAAATAAGTTATCGTTGAAATGCACAAAATATACTTCCAGTTTCAATGCCTGATCTTGCTGAAACGCCCGAGTCCGAATGATATGTCCACAAGGACAGCCATTACTACTTTTAACAATAAAATAGATTTTCAAGATGTCGATTACGAGTCTGATATTGAAGATGAAAGACAGAAACCGCTAATACAAGACGAAATGGACTACCTTGTGGCTTTATATAAAATATCACTTTCTGAGTACCGAAATGGTTTGAAGGGGATGTCGTATGAAGCTCGCTTGTATTAGAGATGTTGCTTATATTGTTATTTGGGATAATTTCACTGAAGAAAGATTTGCCAAGTTACCAGTAGCTCAGCCGTTTTTGCCAAAAAACATGAAAAATTTGTAATTTTTTCGATTTTTTTAGTTTTTTTTAGTTTTAATGCCATTTTTTTGGGTCAGACGATTAAGGTATTTTTTTCCTCTTGTATTTATCTATAACATTGCCAAAGAAATAAAAACAAAATTCCAAGCGGTTTATGATTAATGGACTTCATAAAAGGGTCCTGTTTTCAAAATTTCAGGTTGGGGTGAAAAGATGGTGGGTATCGAAAAAGGACCTTGACGGTGTGATGGGACCAAGCTGCACAGTTTAATAGCATTACGGTGCGAGTGCTTTTTGCAAATGTCCAATTGTTTTCTTCAATAATGAGAAATCCATATACATTTTCCTTAGCATTGAAAAAAGATGTAGTGATTCTAAACAATCTTCACTTAATTCAACCGGTTTTCTTTTTTTCGTGCATGAAATAAATGCAAATATATGTTCAAACAATTTTGTAAGGAAACTTTATTGGCACATGAACATGAAATATCTGTCGTAGCCAATGACCGCTACGGTACACGATTATAGTCACGGTAATAAATATTATAGGCATTAAAGAATATTATATTCCAGGAAAAACTTGAGCCTTATATTTCTTTGATCCGCTTCTACCAAGCAATCCTTTAAATAAAATTGGAAATTCACGTACACTTCAAAAGAAGCCATCGCGCTTTTGGAATCACCCGAATTCGAGGTAGCAAACGGAATGGCAGTAAACAGTTAAAGAACATTTCGCCCTTAATTGAGAAGTAGATGGTGTACCTACTTAACAAAATTATTTAACGGTGTTTAGTCCAATCGGCCAAACAATTAATTCAAAAATTAACTTAAAAATAAACATGTAATATATGAAGTTTCAACTTTCTCTCTTTACTTTTGAGGTTTATGCCAAAAAGTAATTTCTGCCCACTGTGCAATGCTCGAAATTCAACCATTTAAAAATAAGTTTTTAGCATTTAAAGAAGTCCACTTTCATGAAGTTTTGATTGAAATTATAACTTACTGTGTAGCCGTTTAATGGTTTTTTTAAAATTTGTTCTCTTATCAACAGAGTTTACAAAGTGCCAAAATAATCACACACAGCGCTTGCAACTGTGCACAGCAAGCAATTGCTTAGTCTCTAAAACTCAGTTGTAATCTCATCTTAGCGAAACCAATCATGTACGTTTCTTAATTTCGACTTGCTGACGTGCTAAAATATCTTGCTCAGCCGTCAGTTCATCTTTCAGCCGCATGTGTGCGAGCGCCCTTAGAGTTTTGGCAAAGCTTAATTTTAAAACATTCTTTAAAATCTGGCCCCAACTAAACCATTTTGATTTATTTTAGTTTTTCATTAATATTCCATTGGATAATTTGTCAGTAGTTTCGAAAGTTCATGAATGAATCGCTCTGAAACAGGGCAGCCGCTCCAGGCTTAAATACACCCAAAGGGTCAAGCACACAACTCATCTTAATCTCTTAGCTTGTGAGCTTTTAAAAAAGAATTGCTTCAATTAAGATTTAAAACTATTATAAAGCAATAGTAAAATAAATATTTTTACAAAATTTCCTCCACTTTAGTTTATTGAATTTATAGTTCTGGTTTTGGGTGTCTGGTGTTGGCTCGAATAGCTGGCAATAAGAAATTGCAAATGTTTTTATTATAAACAAAGAGCTTGCATGCGTGCAAGCGTGTGGGATTGTGTGTTGGCTTCAACTTTTGCAGTTTCAAGTCGAAATCGATGCGCATCAATATTCAATATGTTGCTTTTACTGGCGCCGAGCTGGAGCTGGAGCAGGAGCAGAGCGCAACCCGCAGCCAACCCAATCATCCGACCCTGCCAACGCCATCTGATGTTTGCTTTACGTAATGGAATTGTGCGGTGAATGCCGCGTGCTACATTTTCGCCTCTTGCCACGCCCCCGTCAATTCGCTTTTGACTTTTTGTCTGTGCGTTTTTCTTGGCAAGGCGCATGAATTGGCAGTTCCAAGGCTTTTCAATTGGCTTGCAGTGTGTGTGTGTCAACATTTGCTTG
Organism: Lordiphosa collinella; assembly: GCA_018904265.1. NCBI lineage: Eukaryota > Metazoa > Arthropoda > Insecta > Diptera > Drosophilidae > Lordiphosa > Lordiphosa collinella. Next base: position 56,940 of record JAEIFV010000449.1, on the reverse strand, counting down.
CCGTTTCGTTCAATTTATTTTCGATTTTAATTAAATAAGAAAAATACATTTTACATTTCACATTAACATAAGCTGATTAAACCCAGCCACGACATGCGAATGCATATTCGCCCTTTGAGTTAACCGAAGGCAGCACAATATTTGCGAAATGTGCAACGAGTTGTTAAATTAGATTCGATATTCAGGAGTATTTATTCTTGATGCTGTTAAGCAAAATAACTTTGAATGGTTAATTGTAATTTCTGTAGTGTAAAGGATTAATGGGGAAGAACATTTAAATAAGATTAGCTTTAATGGCGTCTTACAACATACAAGGTTTATTTGCTTTAGGTAATTCTCACTGAGGTTTTTTCCTGGATTCCTCAAGATCATCATTTCGGCCTCGTAATAGAACATTACAAATAATCCTATAGGGCATTTAAAGATCTGATGAAAGTCGTTCCACTTGATTATCTAACTTCTTAAGTTCGAAACTGAGAGAACCAAGGCCAAGCTTTTCTCTTATACAAACTTCGTCTGAATAAAATTTTTAGAACAATTTCGACTTTAACGAGCCACTTTTAGCATACAGCGAACGGTTGCATCCTAGCTGAGCAGATATTAGTAGTAGTCCTATGCGGAACGCGTGCGTGATCCGGCTATTACCGAGGATAACAAGCTCGTGACATAGGGCATAGTTATTTAATTTTAAAATTTCACGGGTTATTTTTTGATTTTATGGGGTATAGGAAAGACTATAATTTAGTCTAGGAGGGTCGGAAAAGGAGGCTTAGAGGGTAGAAAAGAGAGAAGAAAGGAAAAGTTGGATCAAAAGGACATGTCATAATTCAGGCCACTCTGAGGTGTTGTTTCAGTGGCCTATGTTCCCCACCCTATAATGATCGCCAGGCGCAGGTAGTGTTGTTCACTTTATCCCATGGCGGCGCATTATGATTTCCGGATGAAAGAATAAACTTATTCGGACTTAATTATAATTTTAATCATTCACTCCGTGATTGAAGTGGATAGCATATCAATAGGGTTAATTAACATTGAATATTATAAAGAGATAAAGTTTAAGAAAATGTTATTTAGACTAAGCATTGTTTCTAAATTTGCTTTTGAGCTTTAAGCTTAGTATACACCTCAACAAAAGAGCTACCAAAACAAAAAAGTCAACACAAAACAAGAAAGAAAGTGGGTCAAGCCCGAATATAATATACTCTGTACCTGTGAAGTGCTGCTCATCACCTTTGCGACCGGCGCTGACCATAATTGTTTGTTTTCCTTATAACTCGACTATCGACCATCCGATTTTTACCGTTCCTTTGGCGGATCAATATATAATTCTGATTTCTAAATAAATCCAGAGGGAATGAACCCTATATCTATAAAACTGAGAAAGATATGACGGTTTTTCCAATATTGGGGGGCGCGAGGGAGCGTGGCAAAAATGGAAAAAAAATCTGCCTGCAAGTATAAGAAGCTTAAGCCCCATGCATGTCAAACCTTTATCTCTTAGATCTCTGAGATCTGTTTGTTCATACGGACAGACGAACACTTTGCAGAACTTAATATACTCTGTGTACCTCTGGTATTGAGTATAAAACGTGCTGCAAGGGAATACAAACTTCGGCCGAGCCGAAGTTAACTCTCTTTTATTTTTCTCACTGATTGCTTTGGGGGCACAGATCTTTGACTGGAAATATTATTATTATTTATTTATTTTAATTGCAACGTCTTGTAGACACAGTTACAATATAATAGAACAAAAAAGGGATAAAAATTAAAACAATGATTAAATTGAAAGCTTTCTGATCCGTTGGGGGTACTTTATTAGTCACAATGACCAGCTACGCACCTGCTCGCAGCGTTGGTGATCAACTGGAAGTTCAAAAAAAGTACGTAAAGCTAAGTAAGGGCAAGATTGTAAATAATAAAAGAGCGGAGAAGAGGGAAGATCTTATTATAATCCGTTCACAGAATGCGAAACGGACAGTTGGCGGCATATAAAGAAAAGGCCAAGGAAAGCCTCAAGAGTATAAAGTTCCGTGTTTGTCTTGATGGGTCATTAAAGTTCACACACCCAAGTAGGTACTCTGCGTCGATGTTACCCTTTAAAAGCTAGTGGAGAGACGCTATACCCAACATAGTACGTCTATGTTCAAGAGTCTTTAAGTCTTAAAGCTTTAGTCTGGATAAATAAGGGGGGAACCTCAATTGTGGGTCCCAACTCAAGCTGCGAAGGCAAACAAAAAGAACTGCTTCTGGACGGATTCAATGTGCTTACTAAGAGTTAATGATTGGGGGTTCCAGATTCACGACCCAAATTATAAGATTGGCCACACTTGGCATGTACATAACAGCTTATGCTGACAAGAAGGTAGAAAAAATTCGGAATCAGGAGAAGGGACCCAAGAGACTAAGGGAAGATTGAAGTTCCCCACGACGACTTGATAGTCAAAGCCGCGACAGGATTTAGAAATAAACTCTATTGCTGAAGCATGCTTATAATAAGTGGACTCCTCAGAAGTCGGGCGAATCTCCAATGCACACAGAGACATACACAAACTCAATATAGTCAGTATTAGGAATCTGAAGAATAGATGTTAAAAATAAAAATAAAAACAATTAAAACATCTCCTCATTACGGTTGTTACGGTCAACTCTTAAATGCAATAAGAATCGCTCGAAATCTCACTATTCAGTATGTTAGGTTGAAGCCAAGTCTCAGTCATCATTAATGCGGCCCAAACTTTTAAATATAGGGATTGAAACTTACTTCTGATTTTCCTTACGTTCTGGTATTTGATGACGAGGGCTTATTAAAGTTTTTGAAGACCTAGGAAGAGTGCCAGTATTACGCTTGGGCTTAGGCTTGAATTCACGAACAATAGAGAATTTGGGCCAAAGATCAAGATGCAGAACTTGGTCCAGTATAGAAGATGGTACGAAAATTTTATAAGGGGATAGTGATCGAGGTTTTAAAACTTCATATTTTGAAACCATTATGTCAGATCATCCAGTAGCATTGATTAAGAAGTTCTTATTAGTTTAGCGATCCCAGGGGATGCACTGGGCTTTAAAGAGAAAACTGGGGGCTTGGTTCATTGCACTGGTCGCTGGGAGGGATCTGGTCATTCACGGCTTTCGTGTATACACTGGCCGACCCTGGTAACTGCCAGATTAAGATGTCGATGGGCGGGAAATTTGACTGCTTCTTAGTCCCCTTATTTAAGGTTATGTGAGGGAGCTAGAGCTCGGCAGCTAGCAATCGGGGACAAGGGGCCAGACTCTTATGAAAGAGATGTACCACGAAGGGTACTGCTTCGGAGAGAACGTCGATCAAATAATTACCATTAGATGGCTGGCTACCAAACTAAATGATTCACTTTTGAGGCGGTTTTGAGAGTGGCTTAGGTAGGAGGTTAGGAATTCGGAGTTTTCCGGACTTGACCTTCACCTGGATTGGTTTGAAGCTGACGCCATTTGGTGCGGCAAATGGGTAACTCACCAACAGTTGGCTGATATTCTTAGGACAAAATGGCAATTTAAATTTGATCAACGCCGGCGAAAATTTAGCTTTGGATTAATTTTCCTTAAGGTAGCTTTAGATTATTAATTGCAGCTTCTTGGTAGTAAGTCGGGTTGATAAAATTATTATAAATGGAACCAATAAGTTAGGTTAAGCCAGAGTTGTAATGATTTTTCCGCTGACACGTCTGCTTGCCTTGAGTTCTTTTAGAGAACAGAGCGTGGCTGATGGTTGGCGTGTTTTGCTTGATCAGAATACGAGGCAAGTAGAGATACATTTTTCGATTGGAAATCGATTTGGGGCTTTATCGAATAAATCGAATTACAGGGAAGCGATGAAAATAAAAAACATTTTAAATTATTACGCTTACAAAAATTTTAACTAATTTAAGTTAAAGCAGCACACAAAAATATAAGCTTTTTTTTGGTAAATTCCTAAATAGTGGATTATCGACTTCAAATTCTAACCCGGGTTGGCGGGATATTTGGGTTGCCACTTTTGTAAGGCTTGAGATTAAACTTTAGAGACAAGCGCCTCTTCAAACTAAAGCCTCAAAATATAAACTAAGATAAAAATAATCTAAACTGTTGGCAAATATTTCACAGCTCTTGCAAAAATTGTATTTTTGTTATTTTTTTAGCTTTGCAAAATATGGTATCATCCCCATATGGTCCGACCAGTGCTTCGTATCGGAGCAAACACGTACTGGTATTAGCAACCAACTAAGTGCTGTTATTCTACAGTTTTACACCGCAATTACCAGCTCCCACACGCACACACACAGGGCCAACGTGTCAAAATCCACACCAGCACATGCTCGACCCTGATAAAACCTCACACTCACCCATCTACGTGTCCCAGGAGCCAGCAGCTACGTGTCGAATCCCAAATAACAACGTTAGTCATAAATGTAAGACAATGTCTTTGGTAGGTGTCGATGGCGCAGGCGGGGGTGTACGAGAGATGGAAGGAACGTGAAGGTGACGCTAGTTAGTATGTCATGTGCATGCTGGCATATTTCAATCTCTCCAACTACATGCATATGCCTCGCATAGTTTAAGGGCTTTTTTTATTGCAGCCAAGACCAAAACTTCTGCTTGTTCAGCTGCCAACTACAGCGTAATCATATCAGCGTAACATTTTGTTAGGAGCGATACAACTTGACTCTGATATCCTTGCTATGTACTGAACTAGTTTTTGTGTTGTTGGTACATGGCATTCCATTTTGCCAGTCTTGGCCTTGCCTGGCTAAGTAAGACGAGCACGCAATGGGGAAAGGGTTATGCAGCGAGGAAGTAAGAAAATGGAAACTCTGGAAAATGTTGGTAATTAAGGGATTGTGATGACAGGGACTACCCCAAACAATTTGAGCTACTTTTTGAACTGAACTCATTGAGGAATTTTTAATAAAGTGAAATTGTTAGAAAATAAACGTGTTTAATTAAAGATAAGAATTTGAAAGAATGCTTGCCAACTATTACACAAACTTAGTGTGTCAAATCTTGGTAACCAATGATAACAGATACAATGAACAAAACGGTGTGTTTCCCCCGGGCCTGGACTTCTGAAAGGGGCCCTGATTTTTGGCGAAAACTTAAATAAACTACCCAAGGTTTTGGGTCGAGCTTCGGTTTCGACTTAATAACTATAATATTCTGAAGTTAACAATGTTGTTTTTTGCCGGCTCGAGGTCAGACCTCGAGCCGGCTAGACAACAATCTTTTCCAGGCAGGCACCGACGAGTCATTATTCTGAAGTTAAGTAATTGTTATTATCAAATCCATTAGCTGATAAACTATTTGGCTTAAGTTCCATCTTTCAGGAGCTGATCATCTATACTAAGTAGCACTTAGATCAGCAAGAACAAACTTCTGTGTTGAAAATGATCGTTCAACTGTTACCTGGTTTGTTGGAACAGCTAGTATAGTTAGGTCAATATTTTTTAAATCTCCGTTTTAATGGCCTTTCCAGAATTTTAAAACATTTGGACATAGCTCTTAAATTCGAATATTGATTTCATAAACTTCTCTACTTCGCAATCAGACGTTGGGTCATTAAAAAGTTCTTTTGTTTTAACCATATTCCTCCATTATCGACGGTAATAGTATAGAGAAGAGAGAAAGGTCGTAGGACTGGAGAACTTCCTGAATGATGGCAATAAAAAATCTGGTGGTCGTGAACCTGATCCAAGGAACGTTTGGCAAATATAATATTCCATTGATTGACTGCCGGGGAGAAGGATATGACAAGGCAAGAAACATGAGTGGTCAGTACCAAAGAGCGCAAGGCATCATTTGTGAAGAAAATCCATACGCAGTCTATTCACCGTGCGCAGCTCACAGCCTGTTCCTTTGTGGTGTCGATTCCACAGAATGTTGTCCAAAAGCTATAACAATTTTCGGAGTCATTCAGTAATGTTTTAGCTAGACATCGAAATTTGCATATTTTCAAACTGATTTTAATCCTAGTAGACTAGAGCGAGTGTGCTTCCAACACATTTTTGTCATTTTGTTGTCTGTTTTTTGTGCTTTGCAGACGGATTGATGCCGTAAAACCTTTCGCGAAACATCTTTCTGGAATACAAGAAGCACTTCACGAGCTGAAGGAACTCAATTATACAGCGGAGACTCTCCGGGATATCAACGGTATTCAAAAACACATGAATTTTGAGTGCTATCAATGAGAGAATCGTCGTCCTTCAAGCAAAAGGAGCTATTATAGACGTTGAAGTTGACTCCTTTCAGAGTTACAGTTCATACGAAGTAAATGGAGTCTTATTCTCTGTCTGCGCTTCTTTAAAATGTGGGCCCGTGAGCTGTATCCCCCTGGACCCGTATTTCCTCTAGACGGGCCAGTTTCTAGGATAAGAAGCGTCAGAGTTAGATTCAGTATTATTTCAGATGGGCCCAAGAGGTTGGTTATCCCGCCAAATAGTTTTTGTGTATATGTTCATATAACTCCTAAGCGGTTGTTTGATCGTTATGATTGGCTATGTTGAATGTTACCTACTTTCTTTTCTAAGCTTATCCAACTCGGCAGCCTTATTCGAACGAGTCTTTGTACGCCGTGTTTTTTACAAGCTCGTCTAACTGTTTCCCCTTATTTGGTGTAAATGGATGGGTTTTAAGCTTTTGGCCCAACAGTTTATTACGTACTTCTCAGTTGGTCTTCTTTTGAGTATGAACTCTATGTAACGATGGTCAGAGAAGGAGTGCCCTGTCAGCACCTTCCATGAAACCATATTGTCATAGAGGTCATCAGAGATGAGGGTGATGTCTAACACCTCCATCCTATTTTTAATAACAAATGTTGGATCAACACCCCCATTGGCAATATGCAAGTTATAGAGGGACTCCCCTCGTTGGTGTCTGTACTGCCCCATAGTGTGTGGTGTGCATTGGTATCGCCTACTTAAATGAGGCTTGTGTAGGAGTTGCTACATCCGACCCGGTCTCGGAATAAATTTGGTGGCGGAGGGCTCTCATTTCAAGTGCCAGATAGTAAGATGCCAGCCTGATGGTAGAACTCCTCAGTTCCAGGCTGATCGTTGTGATGTCCCCATCACTGAACTGAGGAAGTAAACGTGCATTAAGATGTACTTTGGTCAAAATACACGTGCGAATTTTCCCCTAAGATGCTAATGGAGGTTAGATTATTTGGAAACTGTTCAAGCAAAAATACTGGGAATAGGATGCATTTCTCAATGATTTAAGTTTCAAGTATTCAAGTTTTAATATTAATTTCGCATTCTTCTGCGCCTCAATTAGTCGGGGACGAGACCAACCCTTGAAGCTAATGAGACTTTCGACTCACCATGAAAGACTAGAAGAAGTTAAAAATCACAAATGTCTGGGAGTGCTTATCACTTACAATGGCAGCAAGAAAAAAAACTTGAAGAAAAGAAAAACGAGCGCAGGCGAAGGTAGCAATAAGCAGCACATGAAAACTCTACTTGAAGTCTAATAACACTAGCTAACAAGGTCCAGAATTTTGAAGGTTGATTGCTTAGTAATTTGAGCTTAAAGTTGCTAAAAGTGGCTATTTTGACCCTTTTTAGGACCGTTTTTCAGGGAATCCATTCTATTTTTAGGACTCTCTTTGAGACCATCGGAAAAAAAAACTCCTTAGATTTGAAAAACTCCTTAGCCAAAATTGAAAATAAACTTGATCTGCCTGCAAGAATAAAAAACATATGTTCCGTACATATGAAACCTCTATCTCTTACCTCCGATATCTGTTTGTTCATACGGACAGATAGACAGACGGACGGTCAGACAGACACTTTTGCACAAACTTAATATACTCTGTGTACCTCTGGTACAGAGTATAGAAATCGTAGAATTGTCTGGGATAGTTCATTTCAAAGCTAAGGTGGTACTTTCCAATGGAATCAAAGAGAGTCTAAACAATAAAATGGATTCCCCCAAATACGCTCCTAAAATGGGTCAAAATAGGCACTTTTAGCAACTTTAAGCTCAAATTACTAAAAATCTCGACGCTTAGCACACGAAAATCATATATAATCACTAAAAACCCTTCCATATACTGGAAATTTTGTGTCCTTGTGTAATCAACGAAATGAAGCTCAAAACAGGAAGCCTAAACTATATTAAAGATAGGCAGAAGGCAGAAGACTATAGGCAGATAGACTATAATAAATATAGTGCAAGTTAGGAGCAAAATCATCTGACTACATATTATACCTCACAAAACTTAACTTAACAATGTGTAACTGAAGTGGAAAAGTGATTTGTTCCTACCATTTTTTTTGGAAGGTTTGGAAAAAAAAATATACTACTTTAACAAACAAACACTATTTCAACAAACACTTATTAAAGTCGATGATTCTGTTTTAAGATTGTGCTCTACTTAGGACCTGCTTATGTCATCTTTATGCATCGGCTGGTGTGCTCTTACACAACTGCAGTCAATTCTTTTGTTTGAGCTGCCACGTCTAGGAATTCTATGGTCTAGGGTCATACCCTGTAGGGGCGAATTAGATATTCGAGCATAGAGAATTTTCTTTTTTCAAATGCTTAAGACAGACCTGGTTAGCCCATAGCTTCCCCTCGGCGATGTTACTTGTGCTTTTCGCACATACGCGAGCCGAATGAATTCTAACTTTTGATTGTGTGAATCGGAGATCAATGAAAAGCAAGTATAACTCTTTCGCTCGCCAACACAAGCTAATTTTGATGTCCTCTACATTTTGCTGGCCTTAAACGTCTTTGCCATTCGCAGAGGTCCACACAAGAGACAATCCGAGATCGATTAATGCATTAGGACGGTTTAAGTGATGAGAAAAATCAGAGATGATAATGGAGGTAACGAAGCGTCGCGAGGTCGACATAACTAAACTTAACAAGGCCTTCGCAAATCGTTCTTCATTTGAAATTCGAAGAAAATATTTGCTTTATATAAAAAAAAATTGAATATGTAAACAATTTGCTATAATGCCTACTCTGTTTGTTATAAAACGAGCATGTTATTGAGTTACAAATGTTAAAAAACGATAAATGACTTCCAGCAATCGTTGCATTTTGTTTTAACAACGTAAAAGATACTCTTGTCCATTCATTTGATTTACACTAATTAAGAGCTTTTTATCCAGTTGAGAGTTATATAGCTGAAATAGCTGTTGAATGCTTCAGATCAAGGCTAATTTGGATAGCACTGTTCGATTTATTGGAGGTTCACTACGGACACATTTTAAATTTTTGTCAATAAAAATTTTATTATTAAGAATTTTGTAATTGAGAATTGTACCTAAAGGTCAATGCAAAAACCGAAAGATAAATGGACTCACCGGGTTGGCTAACGAGTACCACTCTAGAAAAGTAAAACGGCTTGTCAAGATGGAACAGCCCCGAGGGCCAAAGCCGGCCTTCAACTCTGGCTGTGCGCTTAATTTTAGCAAGAAAAGGGACCTACATTAACGCCGAAGACCAGTGAGAGGCTTTTAGGCTAATTAGAATGCTGGCGCCAACACAAGAGGTGTGTTAAAGTTTTATTCAAAGAAAAAAACTTTTCAAAGATGTTGAGGCGGGATGACCCACGACCTCAGCTCACATGCGCACTAACCCTGAGCCACTCCGACCACTTAAGAGATTAATTTGCATAATTTTGATGAAGCTGCTAGTACCCTAAATGGTCAATGTTGTTCTAAGGCAGTTGCTTGCACAATAATCCGTGAACCAAGGCTTCGTTGGTGAAATTGAAAACGCAGTTTTGTCTATTTTAAGACCCATATGGCGTAGTTCGTGGGAGAATCTTAAAATGGCACTCCATCTCGCGGTTTTTTGGCTGACGAGTACCATCTCTTAGGGACCTGCAATATGCCATCATAAATTTAGTTTTTAATAAAACTCTACCGTATGGTTTTAAAGATATTAAAGGAGATTGGTTTGACCCCTTCTGGAGGTACCTTAACTATTTGTACGATAAACGCGATCTCTTGCTATTATGTACCCAATGACCCTGTCCGTGTTTACTGAATTTTGTAGATTTATATCTTGAAGCATTAACAATTAAGTTGAAATTTGTCGCTTTGTGTTGCTAATACAACAGTACGCATAGAACGTGAACCTATGCTATAATTGAAAAACGGGGTATGAGGTTATGCTAACAGAAGTCCCTTCTATCAGAATACTCTAATATCGTTCACCCAATCTTTACCATACCTTTGGCGGTTAATTTTAAAGTACACATAAACTCTCTTGGTAAGGTTAAAAATTTTGTATAATAAATTCCTGTGTACTCACTTGATTTTCTTGTTTACCATTCTCATCACCACTTAAAAAATGGCTTCTCATTTATACAATAGCACTTTAGTGCTTCCCATCATTTTCCCTCCTTAAAGCAATTAAAATGCTTTTGTGCAGACAGTGGAAAGCACATTCAATCCATTCAGGTTTATTTTTGGCAATTAACATGCATTCGCTTACCCCCTGAGCTGACAATGATGGTTGAAGATTTCCCCACTGAACACCAACTCAAAGTCGGGTGGTAAGGCACAGAGAACCCTAAGCGAAGTGTGGCAAAAGGTTGAGTGTTTTTCCCGCGTTTGACGGCGCGGGGAAAACCAGTTGACTGCTGGTGGAAAAAATAATTGACATCAAAATGATGTGAGTGTGTGTGAGTGTTTGTGTGCACTTGGTGACACATGTTTCAGAGTGTGATGTCAGTTTATTAACACAAATAGAAATGCAGCAAAAAGGGTTTGATATTTTTCAGTCATGGGAAAGCAAAATCGATTGAAGCATGCAATTATTCACATTTTTCTTGATTAATTGGTAAGGGGACCAAACGCTTGAGTTATTCAGTTTCAAGTTGCAAGAGCTATATGCTGAATTGGAGTACAAGGTATAAAGCTACAAAGGTACTAAAGATATTGTGCAACGACAGTAGAGTTGATATTAGCGTATCCCTTTGATGACTCAAACAAACGAATAGATCTCAGAAATGCTATACTCAGAAAAAAAAAAAATTTGTAAATAAATTAGGTACAAACGGTGTCAATAGTACAGTGAATTCGAAAATACTCGATTCAAGTACAAAATTTGTATACCTATCCCAAAAAATGAGTACTTGATAGAAGACTGTTTCGGGATATATTTATTAGGTAATTTCCATATATTTTAAGTCCTTTTTGAGCATAATTATAGGTTCTAATGGTCTTAAGTCTAGACCGAATAACTCTCAAAATATTCCTTATTAAAGTCCAGCAATTTCTAATGCCAATAAATAAAATAAGAGTACTAAACAAGTTTAAAATAGGGTGCACTTTCTTAAGCTAAGTACGAGAAGATTGAATGAAGTACGGATTTTCAATCTCGGAATTCTTGTTTCAGTCCCGCATTTAAGCTCGGCATTTATACTTCATTTGATCTTGAATTGAGTTCGATATTTTAACATGGCTTTTCGACGTAATTTTATACACTTGCAGAGGGTATATTAATATTGTCCAGATATTTGTATCGTTTATGCAGAAGGAAGTATCTACCATTACCCTTAAAGATTAAGAAGGGTTCGAGATTAGATATAACGATGAGGACACATTGAAAGTGGAAATATGTGCAGCCATAAACTTGTCACAGGTGGACCAGCACAGTGGTGAAGGCATTGGTGTCAGTGTCAGCCAAAGCTGAGAGCTAGAGAGAAAATTGCTCGCGCTCTCTGTATGTGGCTTCCCGCACTTCACTCGACCTCAAGCTCGAAGTCGAGAACAATTGTCTTCTTGAATTCGGGCAGATTTCTTCTTAAAAAATAGGGGAAAGTTAACTTCGGCTCGTCCGAAGTTTTGTATACCCTTGCAGCTTCCATTGAAAACAAAAAAGTTTTTCTAACTAAGACTACTTTTTGGACCTTACTTTTCTATGGGATCTATACTATATAGATGTCTGATTTCGACCAAACTTGGTGAAATCATGGAAGAGCATAATACACTGTTAATTACGAAATTTGGAGGCGATCCCATTTAAAACAAAAAAGTTTTTCTCACTAGAGCTTCTTTTTCGACCGATCATTCATACTGCAGCTATATGCTATAGTCATACGATTTCGATTTAACTTTGTAGAAATGTGTTAAAGTATATAAATTAAGAATATGCCAATAAAAATTACGTTTTCATTAAAAACAAAAAAGTTTTCCTCTCTCGAACTAGTTTTTCGACCGATCGTTCCTATGGGAGCTACTAACGTTGACCAGAATTGAGGGCATAGCTATAGTCATCCGACTTCGACCAAACTTTGTTGAAATGTGTAAAAGTATATAAATTAAGTGTATGCCAATGATAAGGACGTTTTCATTACAAACAAAAAAGTTTTTCTCACTAGAACTAGTTTTTCGACCGATCGTTCCTATGGCAGCTATATGCTATAGTCATCCGATTTCAACCAAACTTAGTGAAATCATGGGAAAGGATAGTAAACTAAGAAATACGCACTTTGGAGGCCTTTCCATTAAAAACAAAAAAGTTTTTCTCACTGAAACTAGGTTTTCGACCGATCTTTCCTATGGCAGCTATATGCTATAGTTATCCGATCCGGCCGGTTCCGACAAATGTGCAGCGTATTTGTACCAAAAGACTTCGTGCAAAGTTTGGTGAGGATAGCTTTAAAACTGACGGAGGAGATAACATAGAAACAGACAGACGGACAGTCGGAAGGACGGACGGACAGACGGACAGGGCTAAATCAACTCAGCTCGTCATGCTGATCAAGAATATATATACTTTATATGGTCGGAGATGCTTCCTTCAATGCGTTACAAACATCCGCACAATTTTATAATACCCTTTGCAAGGGTATAAAAATATTCAAGAAGAATTTATACCTGCCGATTCGTGCTACATTTCTCTGGGTATAGATTAGTATTGTCTGCAGGCTGATCAAGTTTGATTATTTTTTCATCAGGGATGAAAGCCGCTTATTCCAGCCGGTGAACCGAACCGCAAGCCGAACCGGCTTTCTTTTAGAAACGCTGAACCGAACCGAAAACCACAAAGATAAACGGTTCGGTTCGGTTCAGTTCTCTGACGAGTTTTAAGACGTGAATCGATTTCCTTTAGCCAATGATAATTAATAATTTGGGAATTTGAATCGTTTCCCTGAGACAATTTTTATACGACATTTCGTTCGACGTTCTACAAGGTCGATGCAAGATTGATATAACCTTTATGGATGACTTGACACAAATTTTAGAACATGTAACATGTCACTGCATTGCCCGCCGATCTCTTAATATATCTGTCGTGAATCTGCTTTCTTTTCTTGAATTTTCGTCCTCCACTGGAAAGTATTATCAATTTTGTATAGTACTTCTTCATCTAAATTTAATCTTAGTGAGGAGAGTTTTTCTCATACGATTCAAAGGGTGTGTAAGATGCATGGTACGTATTCTTTTCTAGCCGACATTCTCTGTTTTCGAAAGGCATTCCTCTAGGAACTATAGACGAGTCCTGCAAATCCGACATCACAAATTTTAGACATTCTTCTTAGCATTTTTAAGATATTCAAATAGTCAAAGTAATTGTTAGCCGTCTTAAGATCGAGGATTGATTTTAATTCTATAATCAATCTGAAATCAACAACAATGATATGAACATATGGACACATAGCAGATTATCGATACTCAGACAGATCGGTTTCGTCCGGAACCATCCTGGACTCGTCAGTGAGATTTTAATCGCTTTCCACATCGACAGCCATTAGCAATTACCTATTTAAAGCCACTCTGAGCCAAGTAAAGACTTGGGAACTAATATTTTTCATGTTACGTTCACAGCGTCTATTAATAGCTACACTTCCTCGAAGTTATTGCAATGGTGCTGGGGGCGTGTCCAAATGTCAAATGTTTATTTCTTGTTTTTAATGGCAATTGTTAAACTTCTGTGAACAACGCAACAGACAAAGATACCAAGCCTTTTTCTTGAATACATTTTAAAGGGGTTTCTTTGCTCTTTATATATACCAAGGTGTTTTGTTGTTTGTTTTTATAGAGAAACCGTTCACTTTTTAGAACAATCATTTCACCGTGACTGGTGCTTTTGCATGTACATGGGGTTAACGACCAAGTTTTGAGGTCGAGGATTAGTTATAATTCAATAATCAATTAGAATTCAAATGGTTTATAAGAATTCAATGTCACCTTAAGTCAGAAATCATAATATTTCATAATGTGCCTCTATGAACCACTGAACCGAACCGAAACCGAGGTTCAGTTAGTTCCAAAAACCATGTAATGAACCGAACCGGGGGTTCAGAAACTGCGTGAACCACTGAACCGAACCAGTACTTAATTTCGAGTGGTTTGCATCCCTGTTTTTTATACAATACGCTGGGCAGCAACCCTTAAAGTTTGGGTGGCGCCACCCGTAGAAGGTATAGCTTTTATTGAGCATATTTATAAGCGACCACAACATAAAAAAATGTTGAAAACTGTTCTCAGTATGTAAAAAGTATTGTTTCGTTGCCGAACCGATAAAACTTTAATTAATACCCCACTTTTCGCTACCACCGTTAAAGCGAACTTCCTCTTTCTCCCTCTCTTCGAATAATTTCACACAATTTCCTCTTTACTTTTATGTAAATTGCAGTTAATGTAAATGAATGAATATTTCATTAAGTCAACGCCGAAAGAAAAAGTGATTTCCCCTCAGCAGGCTGGGAATCGTTTTAACTTTAACCAAAGATAGTTAACATAACAACAATAATGCGCTGTATGAATTAAATACTTAAACTTCTTTTAATGTTTTGATGCCTTTTTTAAGCAAGGATGTAAACATAAAGTTGAAAATCCAATAAAAAACACTTTTCAGCTCCCGGGGTCGAGCCAACCTACTGCGCTGTATTCACACTCATTAAGTTTAAAAAACATCTACACAATTTAATTACCAAGTCAAAGTACAAAAACAGCAAAGAAAACTTCACTCGATGTCATCCTCTTTGACCAGCGTGGCATTCGGATTGCTCAGCAACAGCGCTTGATTGTGCTGCTGGACATTGTAGTAGAAGAAGTAAGATTTGCTATACTCAAATGTGGATATCATGATGGCACAAGCTGGAGCCACTTTGAACAGACGCGGTCCGTAACCCGCGAAGAGTCCTTTCAGGCCGTGCAGGCGGTAGATGGTCAGTAATCGACTGAAGGTAGATTTCTTTTCCAGCTCCTTGGTGGGTGAATCCGTGAATATCACTCGTTCGCCAAACTCAATCTGTTCCAGTGTCTTGACCACATCGAAGGGTGTGGTGGCCAGCGCGGCCACTGATCCCGCCACTACACCAGCCAGAAAGCTAAGGCCAAACGAGGGTTGGTTACTGTCGCTGAAACGCAACTTCAGAGACTCATAGATGGGCCAATAGATGCCCGAGAAGGGTACATCCCGCAATATGGTGGGAGGCAATCCTCTCCACAGGCCCCCAATGCCCTGCAAGGCAATCACATTGTTCACAAACTTAATGACCTGGGCATAGGTCAGTCTCTGCGATTGCATTTTGGTGCGCACCAACTCAATGGGACTCACAAAGGTCACGGCACAAATGCGGGCTGTCACCCCCGAGAGCGCAGGGACGAACAGAGTCAATGCACGACTGCGCTCATGCCGATTGGAGTTTGATTCCTTGAAATGATTCTCATAGATTTCCGTGTACTTGGCCTTGAACTGTTCATAGGCCACAAAGTAAATGATCGTCGACGGTAGAGCTGACACCAGAGTGGGACCCAAACCCGACCACAGCGAACGGATTCCTCATGGCGACTAATCTTGATCAGGGCATCCAAGGTGCTGGTGAAATGCGTAGTCGGTCGACTAATCACAGTGGAATGGGCATTTGGGCCGCAGGAGAACAAATGATCCATGAGGCCATTGCAGTAGAGGAAGCATTTGTTTGAGGGCGATTGCTGGGACTGCATTCGGGTCTTGATCACATCCAGCGGGGTCATGAAACAGGCCGTGATCATGGCTCCGGTGCAGGCTGAGGTCACCTGCTGCAAGGGTCGAATGCAAAATCGTGGATCATTTAGCAACTTTCTGGGCTTGGCGGCAAATTTTTGGGTGTGTGTGTGTTCGGTGTCACTGCCGCTGCATTCACTGCTGCCCCTGCCATTGCCACTGTTCTCGCTGGTGTTGCCGCTTCTACCGCTCGAAGTCCAACGCGGCACGTTTCCCGGAATCCGTTCCACATGGTGTTCCCCCTCAGACGAAGATGGGCTTTTGCTGGGCGCACCAGCTTCGTCTTTCGGCATGGCAGCCCTTATTCTCTTTGTTGTGTTACTTTGACAGCTGAACGAAAACCGATTGGAATTCTGTACTCTTTTTTAGAAATTTATTTGGTAGAATGACATTTGATTATAAGTTACTAAGGTTTGGTTTTTACACGTTGAAGCAAAAGTTTCAAGAAGTTTTAGAAAAAGCTTCCGTTTGCAGGAACTTAAACTTGAGTGATGAGGCTTTAACTAAAGGCGAGTGTGTTGTAGTTGCAAACAAACAAAAGTGGCGTTGGGCGAGGCGCGTGCGCGTTGGTGGGGCGCCCCGCAATGAAACAGCTGTCCGATCAACCAGGCTCATTTGTGGTGTTGTGTGTCTCTGTTTAAGGTTATGCGTCAGCAACTGCAGGTTTACTTATTATAAAGGTAACAACGTAAAAACAGTCAAAACCAATACTGAAAACGTTAGGCACCGCGTTGTTGTTCGAAACTTAACAAAAAGTTTCATTTAAAACAACAAAAACTCCTGTTTG
The DNA here is from genome assembly GCA_018904265.1 of Lordiphosa collinella. NCBI lineage: Eukaryota > Metazoa > Arthropoda > Insecta > Diptera > Drosophilidae > Lordiphosa > Lordiphosa collinella. The sequence goes on along the minus strand of JAEIFV010000449.1, from coordinate 40,187 downwards.
TATGCAATTTGCAAAACAAACTTTTTGGTCATCGACTTAGAAGATGGGGGCATTGGCCCTCACACTTACGTTCGACTAAGACTACCCAGTCGGACTATGAAGCATGACATGAGAAAAATCAGTACATCTGGTGGCATGAAATTTCACGACATACAAAACTCAGGGGTTTGTTCGCGAACGTCTCAGGTCTTCCCTCCTACGACTTACAAAGTTAGTACATCTGGAGTACTGAGAAAGTAAGGAGTTTCTTAAGCCGAATGCTGCTGATGACGTCACCCCAAACGGAAACGGTTGAAACCCCTGCGATTTTCTGCGTTTCCATTGCTAAAGGAACCCGAAGGCTCAGGTGTTTGCAGGCCCTCTGACGTGAAAAGTAAGCATTCTGTGTTGGAAAAAGGCATAAAAGTATGAGGGTGGGTATTTTCAAAAACAGTACGGACTCTAACCGTCTGAAAAATCTCAAAACTTACTCTTAAGCTGCGAAAAGCTGGGGGGGCACCCTAATATAGATGTGTTGTTTAGCGTCTGTGAGTTCCAATAAATTTTGGGGGGGAAAAAATGGAATAAGGAGAACGGAGACGGTACATTGACTACACAGGAGTACAAATAAGGATTAACTTTTGCACCAAAGAAGATATCAAACTTTCGTTATATATTTTAGGCGCTGAACTTAAATCAATTGTCATATTCTTAGGTCTCTCGAAATTCAAAAAATTCCTTGAAGGTAATGCACTGATTGTTAAAAATCACGTTATAAACTAGAAAATAATCCATTGTGTCCCTTAGTTTACAGCATTTACCGTTTTTGGATATAATAGCGCTTATAGAAGTTAAGGTCGAAAAGTATAGGAAAGTTATCTTCAGCTCGGCCGAAGTTTTTATACCTCTTGCAGCACGTTTTTTCTAACTAAGACTTCTTTTCGGAAATTCCTATTCCATGGTAGCTATACTAAGTATATAGATGATCGATTTCGAGCCAACTTAGTGGAATCATGGAAAAGCATAACAAACTAACATGTACGAAATTTGGGACTATTCCATTTAAAACAAAAAAGATTTTCTCACTAAAACTAGTTCCTACTATCGATCGATCGTTCATGCAGCGTATGCTCTAGTCTCGCGCGGACATGTGCAAAGTTTGGTAAAGATAGCTTTCAAACTGACAGAGGAGATAGCATAGATACATACGATACGGAAGAAGAGGACTTAATTAACTCAGCTCGTCATGCTTATCAGATAATGGCTTGACACATCCCCAAAGGGCCAAGGCCGAGCTCCTCTCAATCTCTGGGCTTGTACGCTTCTAATTTTCGGACAGAGAAAGGGACCTACTGGGGTTTTGAGAACTTTTGCATGGCTAATTACTACAAAGCTGGCGCCAACAGCAGTTTGGGGTGGGGGGGTGTGTAAGGGGGTGTAAGTTTATTCAAAGAAAAAACTTTTCAATAGATGTTCCGAGGCGGGATCGAACCAACGATCTCTTGCACAGCGGTCGCGCACACTCACCAAGAATATAACTATGTACTTTATGTGATCAGAGATGCTTCATTCTAAGCGTTATAACCATCCGGACAATTTTATAATACCCCCTGCAAGGGTCTAAAAACACTCACACACCCGCACCGAGTACTGAGAACCGAGAACTGAGTATTGAATAGCGAATGCTGAGAATCGAATATTTTGAATCGAATATTTAGTATGAAGTACTAAGTATCGAGTTCTTAGTATCGAAAACTTAGAATTAAGTACTGAGTATCGAATACTAATACTGAGTATCAGTTTGTAGTTTCGAGTACTTAGATTCAAGTACTGATTACTGAATACTTAGTACTTAAAATCGAGTGAAGAGTATCAAATACTGAGTATCGAGTACTTAGTATTGCGTACTTAGAATCGAGTATAGAGTATCGAATTCTGAATATCGAGATCTACTTCGTAAGTGAGACTACTAAGTACGAATACCAGGTATCGACTACTAAGTATATAGTACTGACTATCGAATATTTCGTATCGAGTACTTGACATCGATTACTTAAGATTCAGTACTGAGTATTCAGTTCTAAATACTGAGTATCGAGTTTGGAGTATCGAGTATAAAGTAACAACACGCATAAGTATGTGAAAGTGTTGGCTACACTCACACCATTTTTATACCCTTGAAGAGGGTATTATAAAATTGTTCGGATGTTTGTAACGCATAGAAGGAAGCATCTCCGACCACATAAGGAATATATATTCTTGATCAGCATGACGAGCTGAGTTGATTTAGCCTTGTCCGTCTGTCCGTCTGTCTGTTTCTATGCTATCTCCTCCGTCAGTTTTAAAGCTATCCTCACCAAACTTTGCAAAAAGTTTTGTAGTACGAATAGGCTGCACATTTGTCGGAACCGGCCGGATCGGATGACTATAGCATATAGCTCATAGGACGATCGGTCGAAAAACTAGTCTTAGAGCAAAACTTTTTTGTTTTTAATGGAAACGCCTCCAAAGTACGTATTTCTTAGTTTACTATCCTTTCCCATGATTTCACTAAGTTTGGTCGAAATCGGATGACTATAGCATATAGCTGCCATAGGAACGATCGGTCGAAAAACTAGTTCTAGTGAGAAAAACTTTTTTGTTTTTAATGAAAACGTCCCTTATCATTGGCATACACTTATTTTATATCCTTTTACACGATTCTACAAAGTTTGGTCGAAATCGGATGACTATAGCATATAGCTCCCATAGGAACGATCGGTCGAAAAACTAGTTTTAGTGAGAGAAACTTTTTTGTTTTTAATGAAAACGTCCTTTTTATTGGCATATTCTTATTTTATATACTTTAAAACAAATTTCTACGAAGTTTTATCAAAATCGGATGACTATAGCATATAGCTGCAGTATGAATGATCGGTCGAAAAAGAAGTTCTAGTGAGAAAAACTTTTTTGTTTTCAATGGGATCGCCTCCAAATTTCGTAATTAACTGTGTATTATGTTTTCCATGATTTCACCAAGTTTGGTCGAAATCAGACATCTATATAGTATAGATTCCATAGAAAAGTAAGGTCCAAAAAGTAGTCTTAGTTAGAAAAACTTTTTTTTTTCAATGGAAGCTGCAAGGGTATACAAAACTTCGGCCGAGCCGAAGTTAAATTTCCCCTATTTTTTTTTCTTTTTTTTGGTCTCTGCGGTGCCACTAGCATCCCTGTAAATGAGGGTTCCCCAAGAAGAGAGGCTTTCTGTCTCTCTCTTACACTCACTGAAGCATTTCTTCGGCAAGCATTCGGTTTGAATTTCAGAGTGTGATCGGCCCCCCGGGGCATGGCTGGGGAACACTGCTGTTAATGAAAATGTCAATAACCCATATCAATCAATAAAAGGCCTCCTTGCCATCGGGTACTATAAAGACCTTTCATTAAGAAATCGACCTCAGGACTTCAAGTGAAACATTCAATTTGCCAAAGTAAATACATTATTAACATGACATTAATTAGCATAATTTGCACAAATGTTTTACTCAATTTTGGCAAATATTTTAGCTAATTAAGGACTGAGGGCCATCAAAACAGTTTTGTCAATAAGCGCAATTGAAATAAGAACAAAGTATGAAAGTGAAGTCCCAAAATCGAAAGTATGTCACATATTTTGTTTATTTCATTTGCTCATTGATTAAAGAAGAAAATCGTTATTAATGAAAAACAACCAAAACAAATTTGGGCTTAACCACGCCTCCTGCGTGCATTGTTAGTGTTGGCCTGACGCCTATTGTTGTTGCCGGCCCTACGCCTATTGTTGTTATTGTTGGCATTGCGACGAGCCGGTTGAGCTCTCCTTCTATTGTTGTTGCTGTTGTTATTGTTACGACGATTGCGTGCAGCCCCATTGTTCTGGCCCCGGCGGTTGTTACCGGCACGATTATTATTCGGACGTCTTCTGTTTGCGGGACGGCTAGCCTGGGTGGTGGACTGCTGCTCAGATATAGAGCCAGTATCCTCGCCATCCGAATCCTCAGCATCTCCGCCACCAGTGGATGATGAACCGCCATCTGAATCCGAACCGCTCACATCATCTACATCAGTTGAATCGTTGTCCAGAGAAGAGTCGTCGCCCTGTTGGCCAACTACGAAGGCCAAAGACACAGCCAGAAGCAGACAAACCCACAGCAAGAACTTCATTCTCAAATATTTCACAATTTTGTGATGAGTTTCCCCAATTCGCAAACGCCTTTTATACCCAAGAAACTCCGAAAAAAGACACTTGCCCAAGTGTGTTTGCCCAAGTGAAGGCCAAACAAGCGAACAAATGTTGTGAAGAACAATAGACGAGTTGATAACCCGAGTAAGTGACGCAGTCTGGAAGCAGATCACGCAATGGGACATGAAATTAGTTTCACATTTTCTTTGGAATACAAAAGAACATAGAAAGTACACTGAGAAGATAGTCAACAATGGGAGTGACGCATAAAACTCTGGAGATTTTTGGGAGCCTGTGGAGACTAAGTAGCCTAGCCTTGGTTTATTTCAATTTGAACAGATTGCGTAGGACACTTTCATTAAAAAGCTTGGCATTTTATACCCGTTACTCGTAGAGTAAAAAGGGTATACTAAAGTAGTGCAAAGGAACCATCTCCGTAGCAGGCTGAAGGAAGCATATCACCGACCCATAACCCCAAAATTTGAACTTTTTCGGACCTTTTTTTTATAATTTCAAATAACTCGAAAACGGCTTAAGATATCCAGTTTGGAGTATATAGTAACAAATGTTTTTAAATGTTCAGGTTTTAAAAGTCTTTTTGAAAACAATTTTGAGTTTGTTTTTTAAATCTTTTTGGAAAAAAAAAAGATTTCTTCAAAAAACTTAGTCTAGCAGAAAAGACCTATTCTTCAAAAAATGTGAAAAGATCGCACACGTTTAACTAAAGAGGCACAACTAAATAATTTTTATTTTCGAGATGACTTGTTAAAGACTTTCATTCATTATCTATGAGCACAAAAGAGATGGTTTTCTTTTGTTCCGTTCTTTGCTGACAAATATCACTTAAATCTATCTTCCTTATGCCATGGAAACTAGGCGAAAGATTGAAAATTATTCCATTTTGAGTTGTGCCTCTGAAAATTGAGGAAGTTCTTGCCATTTTTGTCATGAAATGTGGCAAAAATTGGTTCTTAATGTGCCCAACATCTTCTTTGAGCTTAAAATAAAATTTTGAACCCAGGAAAGAATGCTTGGGCTTTACAGCTTACAGAAAAAGATCTAGCAAAGAGCTTTTATATGGTTGACCTCCAACCGTATTCAAAGTTATTTAATCTGTAGAGAATTCAAGCAGCGACATGTACTGGCAACAGTAGCGTACTGAGACAAATACTTTTACTTTCGGCCATCCTGATTTAGTCATCGGTTCCTGATGACCACAACTCTTAATTTTGCCCGGCGTATCTCATAGCTTCATGTTGTCGCCACTTGTAGATGTATTTATCGTCGAGTTTCTTGGGGCAGCTTTATACTTGGGTTGTTCGTCCTGCTGCTGCTTATTTTTCTTGGCCTCTTCTAGGCTTTTTTCTTTATAGCTTCTAGCTCTTCGGCTCAATTCGGCCATCTCCCATCTCCAGAATTTTGCCTGCGCAGCGTTTTTCCTCTTTTTCGCGATCTCGATTCTTTTTTTCGGCAGTTTCTGCTCGCTTCTTCTTCAAAGCCTCGGCTCGATAGCGTTTCTGCTAAGCGCACTGTGGGCAAAATGGCTTACCTAGCGGAAGAAAATTAATATATCTCCTAAAATAATAAAGTTTTTAGGTAGCGGTTTTTTTTTCTTTTAAGGAAAATTAATGAAGGAATAATTTAAGTAAGTCTTTACTTTTTCCGGTAAAATATTCTATTTGAAAAATTTTTTTTTATATCTGAAAGATTTTGAAAACAATTTTAAAACTGTTAATATTAATTATAAAAAAAATTAATTAACAATTATAAAACTAAAAATTTTGTAATAAAATTAAAAAAAATAATATTTTTAATCATCAAAGTAAGTTCAACATTGGGAAAATAGTATAAGAATAATACTATAATAGTATGAGCAATAACAAAATTATTCTGAGTCTGAATTACACTCCGAAACGAACTCTTCAGACTCCACATTTAAGAGATGGCTTTTCCTCTTCGTATTCATCCCCATCTACATCCCCATTTACCGGTATGAAGTGAGCTTCAAGATACAAATGTCTCGATAGGGAACATTTGTTGTGAACGAGCCTTTATTTTTTTTTTTTGTTTGATATGACATCTGTGAAACATATTTAGTATACATCAAGTCATTGAACAGACAACATTATATTTTTTCATCATGTTAAAAATGTCGAATTTTGTACCAGAAAGTGATGATTTGCGGAAAGCATTAATTTTTTGTTTTCATTTGAAGAAAAGTGCTGCAGAGTCGCATCGAATGCTTGTCGAGGCATATGGTAATCATGCTCTATCAGAAGCAACATGCAAAAGATGGTTTCAACGGTTTAGAAATAATGATTTTGATGTGAGAAATGAAGAACGTGGAAGACCACCAAAAATGTTTGAAGACGCCGAATTGCAAACGATAGTGGATGGAGATGACACTTTGAGTCAAAAGCAAATAGCAGAAACGTTAAATGTTGCACAACAAACAATTTCCGACCGTTTAAAAGATATGGGAAAGATCCAAAAGTGTGGAAAATGGGTGCCACATGAATTGAATGAAAGACAGATGGAAAACCGAAAAAACACTTGTGAAATTTTGCTGGCGATGAAAAATGGATTTATTTTAAGAATCCTAAACGGAAAATATCATGGGTTAATCCGGGACAACCATCACCATCGACTGCAAACCCAGATCGATTCCAGACAATTGTTTTTTAGGTGGGACCAGAAAGGTGTGGTGTACCACGAGCTCCTAAAACCTGGTGAAACCGTTAATACTGATCGCTACCGACAACAAATAATCAATTTGAACCATGCATTGATCGAGAACGACCAGAATGGGCCAGAAGACACGGCAAGGTAATTTTGTTCCATGACAATGCACCTGCACACACAGCAAAACCGGTTCAGGATACGATCAAAACACTTGGCTGGGAGCTGCTACCCGCCGTATTCACCAGACTTGGCTCCTTCCGACTACCATTTGTTTTCATCGATGGGACACGCATTGGCTGAGCAGCACTTTCATTCCTACGAGGAGGTCGAAAATTGGGTGTCTGGTTGGTTTGCTTTAAAAGACGAACAATTTTATTGGCGTGGTATCCACAAATTGCCAGAAAGGTGGTCAAAATGTGTAGAAAACAATGGCCAATACTTTGAATAAAATGTTTTTTACTTTCCCATTAATAATTAGTGTTTTATTTTCACAAAAAAAACGCTCATTTCATACCGGTATACCTACATTCTTGTTACATTCTTGAACATTCTTGTTACATTCGACAATCCTAGTAATTGTGTGGTCTATTAAAAGTTGCAAGGGAACCTCAGCTGAAAATTCAGTTACTCCTAATATATTAGGGTAGTACTGCTTTTTGGAATATCGCAGAACGTCGTAAGTTGGATAAATGTTGGCTTTTCACACCAGTCTGCATTAGCTTGTACGAGTTCTTCGTGTAGCCTCCGTCAATGTACTGAGCTAAAGCTTCATCTACTTGCGATGCCCTTCGTTTTCCTACTTTATACAAGCTTGATCCGTTTAGCTTTTATCGCCTTATGTTTCATGTGGCATTCTGCGAAGTTTTTTCTGGTCGCCCAGTTGAAATATTTGTCTCAGAAAATACGAGCATTCCATCCAATCAATCTTTGTTTTTTGTCTCATACCAAATACTACACCGACAACACTGCCTCCATTTTTCAACCAACTTGCTGTTGAAATTCCTTAATAGTTTGCCAATTTCTTGCCGCTTTTCATCAGTATATTTTGTTTTATCAATGACGTTTGCAAAAACTTACGCCTCAACTGCCGAAAATTTCAGTGCAGGGACATTTTCGGCGAGCCATACCAAAAAAAAGAGTGCGTTTGCATCCCATCATAGTGCCTGAAAAGTATTCTGTTGTTAGCAGATGCAGGTTGCTGCAGCCAAATATAGACATTTCGCAAAGATAACGAATCATATAAACAGAAAGAAAAAGAATTAGACCGAATACTGCCGGATTAAAAAACTTACACTCCATGAAATTCTCAAAACAGCTGTTGTAAAGAGATAAATTCGACTGCAAGATGCTACCACGATTGACCATTACAACAGATACGCACATGTCACGGAACAATTTTTTTCGTAAATACATACATTTTACTTAATTAGAGCTAGAAAAATAAACTTTGGAAATTTGCAAGCCAAATCTGTGCGCATTAAAAAAGCGGGAAAAAAGTTTGCTGCAGCTGATGCAACATATGTTATGTTTGATAGCTCACAGCTGAGCGAATAAAAACCACAAAAATAAATGAAAAGTATCGATAGGCTTAATAGTCTGTTGGTAATGGATCGCAAATCAAAAATTGGCGGGTTTTCATTTTTAAATTAGCTTTTTCTTATCGCTAAATCGGCTGTTTCGCCCAGTGTGAAGCGCCGGCTTCTTTCAGTTTTCGCTGATCATTCTTTTTCTTCTTTTGCAAATGCTCGCGACCCATTTTGTTTTTCTTCTGCTTGGCGTTTCTCTTTTGATAATTCGCTCTGCTTTTTTCTTCCCATCACGGACAAACGAATAAAAAAATTTCACCTAATCAGTTTCTTCGAGTTTTTTGGGATCATGAACCCAACCTTCGAAATTTATGGCCTCTTGAACCTGAACACAAACCAAACCCATCTTACATACAATTTTAATTTCGATTTGAACAATGCTAGCTGAGAACCAGAAGGCTAAGCTAACTTCGTCTGTGCCGAAGTTTGAATAAGCTTGAAAATGCTCGTTTTATACCAATTTCGAACAAATTTTACAAAAATTTTTTTATATTTAATACAATAAGTTATTTTTTACTTCTAATCAAGAAGAGTGCTTAGAAAACAAATGATACAACGAATTATAATTAAGACATAAGTTACGAAAAGGTTCATAATGAGCATAATTTGAAAGTCAAGGCTATAGATAGATAGGAGAAAAATTTCTGGTAAGATGCAAGTTGATAGCAAGAGTTATTAGGTTTAACATAGCACTAGAGTCAATATCGCCCGATAAGAGTTTGTGAATGATAAGTACACAATGGCACGTTCTGCGGTTCATAAGAGAAGGGAGATCTTAAGGATAGGATAGAAAATTGCCAAGTTATAGAGGTTAAAATATATGTTTCATACTTTGCAGAGCAGCATGCGCCGTCAGCTAACACAATGTTGATATATTTACCAATTAATTAACATTAGAAAAGGCTGTTGAACATTTATTCCACTGAGTAACGGGTATTTGGAAGTCCGGCATGACCGACTTTAACTTACACTCTCGTTTAGCACAATCTTGCTCAGAACATTTTGTTTTACGGTCGCTGTGCCTATTGTTTCCATTACATTTTTAAACAATACCTTTTGCTGAGAGGGAGTGGACTAGACAGAGAGACCGTACAACAAAAGGAAAATCGGAGCTGGGCACATTTAAAATAGCCACGGCTAGAAAACTATATGCTCATAGTAAAAAAATGATGTTATTTGCTCCCACTAATTATTGCGAATTCTCAGAAAAAACATAGCTTAACTTTTTGACTTTTTTTAAGATTCGCTGTTTTTTTTTTTTGTTTTCTGTTGCTTAATTCTTTCTCTGTCCATTGAAACCCCATTCCACTTCGAATGCTTGAGCAATAATCGAATAACTTGTCTGCACACATTTCCCCAACTATTTTCAACTTTGGCCCAGTCACGTCTCCATACAATTTCCACTGCAATTCCTACCACAGCCAAGAACAATGAACCCCCGGCACGTTGTGTGATCGAGTGCACAACAACAACAAAATTACTCGTCCATATAAATCAGAAATATCAAAACTAAACCCAAGTAATTAAGAAATGTTCTGTTCATTTTCTACACACAAACACACTGGCAACAGGGGTGAAATTTTAATTGCATTTTGTGGTAGAAGTTTTCAATTTTGTTATCGCGTCGCCTTTATTAAAACTTTGCGATTTTCAACATACTCGTACCTTGGGGGTTGGGCAAATAAAACAACAAAAATGGTTACATCGAATATTTCATTTTCGAAACAAAGTACACAAAGCGTGTCCTGGCAAAACTATTAAAAAGAAGGCCGGAAAAAAGAGAAAAGAAAAGCTTAACATTTTTGTGTAATTTTTTGTTGACCGAAAAATGGCTAACAATATATAGACGAGTCAGCAAGAGATGAGTACAAACAGTGATTTTTGCAGGAGAGAGTAAACAATATGTTAGAAAAATTGCTTAAACGGATTTAATCTAGGAGATTTTGTTGCATGCTTTAACATAAAAAAAACTAGTTTGCTATAAGAATAGATGAGGTTTGTTAATAAAGCGGGAAATTTTATCTTGACAATTTATGAGTACCAGCTTAAAATACAAGAATAGTCAAATTTTCTTTATTAGAGTGGAGAGAAGTTTTAGAATAATGGAAAAAGTTCAAAGAGGTAAGACCAGATTCGGGTGGTTATGGTTTTTGTAGAAGAGTTCAAAGACTAAGCCATGAATTTAAAATTAAGTTAAAAAATGTTACTGGAAAATGGTGTTGTATGGTCATTGGGCTTACGGTCATTAAACCAAAACTAGAGAGCCTTGCCGGTTTTCGACAACTCAGAAAAGCACTACACAGAGAAATCAAAATTAGCCGCATATAGAAACGGCACTCCTAGACGAAACTTAGTTCGCCCTGCTATATTTCACATCCGAAATGTAGAAAACAGAAAGTTAAGCATGGCATGTAAAAAAACTACAAGCCACATGTAGAAATAAAAAATGTAAACGAGGCATGTTGAAAAGTTAAATGCTTTGTGAACATATACAAAGGATACACGATATGAGAAAATCAGATTTTTTCCGAAATAACTTCTACATTTTTTATACAGTAATCTAAATGCCATACGAAAATTTAGGTTTTCTACATGAACGTTTAAATATGAATGCCTACATGCGCGTGTGGCAATTCTAATCGAAAATTTTAGCTCAAAGTCATTACAAAAAATGTAAAACTATTTTTCATTTAGAAAAGTATTCTTCACATTCTAAATAAATGTTGAGGATATTAAATGCTTAGCCCAGTCGCAAATCGTCGTTTGTAGCTATCCTTTATGACTGTGATTTGGGGAAATGCCGCGCGAGTGCTTCATAGTCGTATTGGCTAAGATTTTGTCATTTGTGTTCAAATTCGCGGGACAAGGTTAGTGAGTTGTGAGTTCGAACCTCAGACAAGGTATATTAAATAATTTTAGGTTGTAGATTTTTCAGTAAGAAATCTTTGTGGCCGTTTACCTTTCGGCCCCTCCACTTCCTTCCCTCCATCACCAACCGATCCTCTTCCACACACTCCCGTGAATGAATAGGTAGCTTAATTTTTTTTCTGTAAATACAGGGCCCTAAATGTGGCATAGAAATGAGAAAAGTTAGTGCGGCATGTTGAAATCTAAGTAAAAGTAATGAGTGAAAAATCCCGTTCAAACGTGTGGAAAACCTACATTATCATGTAGTTTTTATATTTTTGATTTCTTGGTGCTTATAATGTAAATTCAACAAGTTAATTGGTTGGAGATTTTTATGAAATTAAAGCAGTTTGTCAGGATCTTCCCCACTGCTTTCTTTGAGAATACACTTTGAGGACACCACTTGACTGCACAGACGAATCCAAAATAAAAGTAACATACATTAGCTGTATCCAAATTTAAGTTTTAAATAAATGCAGGTACAGGTCCTTTTGACACTTTTAAAATTTTTGGTTTCGCGTCATTTTTATACCCCTGGAAACTAGTCTCTTAGTTTTGAAGCCATCGTGCTAAAATTTTGCACAGAGTCTTCTCTTTACTGCACTGTGCTAATTTGTCGGAACCGACCGCATCGGATGACTATATCTCATAGCTCCCATTGAACCGACCAGTCCGAAAGCTAGTTTTTGTGATAAAAATTTGGATTTAAAGATTTTCAAAACTGGGTCGAGGTTGGAACATTATATTTTATGGCTTCCACAGGGCCGATCTGTCGGTAAGAAAAAATTTTCCTTAGGTTTAGGAAAATTGTTTATTTATTTCGAATTTGGTGTTTTAAAAAGAGCGGCCCTTTCGACGATGACTTACTTATTGTACAATAGTTAAAGTCAGAGATGCCAACCGGTTTTAAATCCAACCGCTTGTTTACCACTAGCATCTGCTTAAAAATGCTGAAACGAACCTTAAACCGCTAAGGAAACCGGTTCGGATAGGTTCATTTTACCGACAATTTTGAGTTAAAAATGTTGTACAGTTTTTCTAACTTAAAGGACCTGCAGGTGCCAGTGTTTCAACCACACCAGTTTTGGTCCATATTTTGCCATTTCTGTTCATTTTCTAATAGTTCATGCATTCTTTCCGTCAAAGTTGAAGATGGAATTTCCAGATTTCTGACATTTCTTCAGTTGGCAGAGTTTCTTCACCTGATCTTCTCGACTTATTAATTGGCCTGAACCTATTTTGCAAACGCGTCGTTCCCTAGGTGCTGACTATTTCTACTGCTTTTCCGCTTTCCAATTGGATTTTATAATGCTAGAGTACAAAGAGTGATCCATTCAACTACACCCAAACCAAGAACCAATGAACCGAAACAGTCCTAATTCCCGATCGGTTTGCATCCCTAATTGAAAAAAATTCAAGAGCTAGTTTTACGTTTAACACGGTGATGCAAACTTCATGAAGTTTTTGAAAAAGCTTTCGTTTGTAGGTCCAGTCTTAGAATGGACTTACACTGTGAAGCAAACTTCATGAAGTTTTTCAAAAAACAAGCGATACCACTACACCCCACTCCTACAAACAAAAGCTTTTTAAAAAACTTCATGAAGTTTGTTCACCGTGAAATCCAGTTTTAGAAGCAGAAAGTGTTAGATTTGTTGAATGTACTTGGGAAGCAAAGAGTGGTGTTTCCATTCCAAATACGAATCTCATGATTGATCAGTTTCAGCGGTGGGCACCATAACTAAACAAAAAAAGCAATTCACACCGAATTCTTGCCGAAGTAATGCATCAGTGAGTGTTAGAAAGAGACAGAAAGCCTCTTTTCTTGGGGGACGCTGTTATAAAGACTCACCCGAGCCTAAAACACAACCACATAAACATACGCAATAAACACTTTGGAAGTATGCTCTCGACAGGAGAGAAACAGGAACGATAAAAGTAATCTTTGCTCTGAGCGTAGCAGAATTGAGCAAAAACAGGACTGAAACTGTCTTTCGCTCCCTGTTTTCGTTGCGACCATAACCAAACTTTTTGTTTTCAACATGTTGAAAGTGTTGAGAGTTTTTTGCGACCTCTGGCTAAAGTCCAAGTACACTTCTAAATATTTGTGTTCTGATTTATGAGGGAGAACTTCGTTACATAAAAATACGCCTGGACAGATATCACGACGTATAGTATATGTAACATTTACACAATTGGCCATTTTCAAAGCAATGTTCCAACGCTTAGCCCATCTGCCAAAACGGAAGTAATATATTGGTGGATGATATCCGTTGCACGATATATGCAGTAGCCTCTAGTCATAAAGACCGTTCCGTACGCAAAACTAGCAACGAGTAGATCTTGAGGGAACTATATCCCCTGTTGGCATATCCATTGCAAATAACGTGTAAAAAGTAGTTCCCTGAGGAGCACCTGCTCTTATAGACCTTACACAAGACTCAGCTTCGTTAAGAATCATTGTGCAAGCTCTCTCCTCGAGGAAACTTCGCAAAAGATCAAAAAGTTGAGGAGGATGCAAACTTTTGGTCTTGCACAGAAGGCCATCGTATAATTGAAACTGTTTCGTAATAAGTAATTATTGAGTAATTGCGACTGATAATTTGAAATATTTTTGTAATTGAATACGATAATTGTAAGTCCCGCACATAATTAAACAAATTATTTAAGATTAATTGGAAGATGTTTGCAAAATCTGTCAACAAATTTCGAAATTTCTAACTTTAATTACTAATCTACAAAAATTGGACACTAGAAGAAGTCGTTGCCTTCACCATAAAGCATGTATAAATAAGTATTAAAATAATATAATAATGATTAATTTATTTGCGGGACTTACAATTATCGTATTCAAGTTCATTTCCACATCTCAATGTATTCCCAATGAAGCGACAAAGAAGCCGACTCCACCAATATATTTTAATGTCCAACATTTTAATCATTTCATGTTCAACTTATATTGCCAATAAAGCGCATTAAAATATGCTTTTACAAAAAATAATTGGAAAGTTATTTTTAGGTGCATATTTCATTTATTTTGTGTGTGGACACTTTTTTTACTCAACCACACACCGAGGCAATTTCAGTTGCATTCCCTGCTGGCGGGGGGTGTGTCAATGGCTCAATAAATTCAGCAGGCTGTTGCTTGCCCTTTTTTTTTGGTTATTGCGCCCAGCCAGGAAACATTTTTTTGTTGCGATCCTGTGCTTCAGATGTCCCTTTGGCCATACTTCACCAAACGTTGTGTTGATGTCAGTTTGGCAGGCGCATATTGGGGGAGACGGAGCATCATTTTTTTGTTGTACTCTCTGCTTTTTGTATTGTATTTGCATTTAATTGTGGTATTAAAAATACACCAGGAACCCTGGCTGAACATGGCCAGCTCTTTATTTATGGGTTCTTTGTGTATGTTTTTTCTTGTTTCAACCATAAACATTGACATTGTGTGGGCGTGGCTGTGTGGTTGGATTTCCAATAAATTTATTTCCCATGGCCCGCACAGCAGTTTGGGTCGCATAAATGATTTAAGATTGGATTATTGGTTGACAAAGTGTGAAGATATTAAAGCATTGACTCGATGTGTCTCCCGAAGTGTCATCGATGGGCGACTAATGAACTGTTAATTGACTAATCAAATCAAATACGCTTAAATGCCTGGAAATACGAGACTTTTTGTGCATAAAGTGATTATATCGTTGAGTGTTTTTGTGTGAAATAAATTGTCGCTTTGCTAAAGTGAGGGGAGGTACATGAAAAGTGATTAGCAGAAGGAGTGAATAGTTAGGCCTTTTAGGTTAACAGAGATAAGCAAGCTTAGTAAAACTTTAAGTTTCCTGAAGTTTCATCACTTTGTTCAAAATCTCGTTGCAAATTTCCTGCTGCCACAACAATTCTATTCTCATGACTCGGAGGTTTTCTTTAACCTTAAAATATTACTTGGATGATGGCCTGGAGTATTTCCTATCAGCTTTCAACAACTATTTGCTTACTTGTTTAATATTTTGCACAGAGTTTTGTAAAAGTTGGGGGCTGTTGGCCTTCCAGGGTAGTTTACATTTTCCGTTTTTCCTACAATAAGCAAACAAATTCGGCAGTTTTTATCAAATATCCTCGAGCTGAAGTTGCTTAATTGTAACAATTTCCACTTGACCTTACGCGAGGCGAATTGTTTTAATTAATTTTTTGAACTGCACCAAATAAAGGCCAGGCGGTGGCAGTTCAAAGAACAAAAAGGACAAGTTGAGTTCTATTTAAAAATGGGCTAAAATTTTTCACACTTCATGGCCAAGGCGTCCTTTAAGGCCAAGCTATTTTTTAATTAGCGCAGCCTTGCTTTCGGCTTTTTTTCATTTTGTTATCCTTTGAGCACTTGCAGTGTGTGTGTGTGTGTGCGTGCGTGTGTGTTTGCCTGTACCTGAGACGCAGGCGTTTTTAATTAAAAAATACAAAATTGACAGAAAAAAAAGGAATGGTAAAACCGACGCGCCGTTAATTGTTTGCAGAAGCGAAGAAAAATGCCAAAGTTCAAGGCATTCAATATCCTTTGCTCGGGCTGGTCTTTAAGAATACGTAAGTTTGGTTAATCTCTCCTAGAAGTTCAAAGATTTCTAGGACACTTGAAATTTCTCTCTCAAAATGTAATTGTGGTTAATTTGACTCGCATAACCAAAAAAAAAAAGAATGAAAAGCCATAAGTTTTCCTCTTCATGCTGAGTGGCTGGCAATTTCCCTGGAAATTTCTTTTTACAACGATTTTTCCAGCTCCCTAACTTTCGCTTAAACTTTTTGCTTCTGTTAAAACAATAATGGCATATTAAACTCATAACTTTCTGTGGCCTAATAGCTTTAATATTTATAAATGGTCAACTTTGTTTCTATTTTAATGTTAAATCTAGAATTATCCTTGTATTAATAGCAAACCAATTAAAAACTTTTACATAATTAAATCAGATTTTCAAAGGTTGCCGTCATTTTTCTATCCGGATTTCCCATGAAAAAAAAGCAAAATAAAGTTAAAGAATCTTTATCTGTTTGCTTGTTCCTCCATTTTTGCTCTGTCTATGTCGTTTATGAATAATTCATGAGGTAACTTTATAAAAAAAAATCACACAAATGGCACTAAAAGCAAAAAACAAGTTAAATTTTCAACAGGAGCATAGAATTTGCAATACTCTGAGAAAAACTTAAAGGAAAGAAAAACATGCGTCGAGATTAAAGTAAGAGGAAATTTAAGGTTTCATACTTGGGGGTGTCACAGATATCTCTAGATATTTTCTTATAAAAGATGAGATTTTGAACTTAACTACGAGGACTTTATACAAGGTGGCTGATGAAAGCTGCTACCAAAAAGCAATTGAATAACTTTTTTTCTATTTATGAATCTACTAAATTTTTTTTGTTTTATAGATTGATCTTTAAGTTTAAGGAAAATGGATAATTGGGACACTGAAACAAGAATTTGGATTGTTCGCCACTATTACGCCCTGGAGTCTGTAGTTTCGGTTCAAAAAGAGTATTGGCGCACGTTTGGCGGCGATCCTCCGTCCAGATGAACCATAATGAGACTTGTTAACAATTTTGCCGAGCGTGGGACAGTCGAAAAAAGACCTTACTATCGAAACCCTTCAGTTCGAACGGAGGAAACAATCGCTGAGGTAGCTGCAGCCATACAGAACAATCCAAGAGTTCCGACTAGGAACTTATCTGCTCAAATGGGTATAAGTAGACAGTCATTGATTTGAACTTATTCCCATAAAAAAAATCAAATGGCCAACAAACTGAACGCAGCAGACTTGCCGATTCGCTTGGAACTTTGCCAGAAGATGCTTCAAATGGTGGAAGAGGACGAAAACATATTGAACTGTCTTTTAATGTCTGACGAGGCCCATTTCGACTTAAACGGCAACATAAACAAACAAAATTGTCGAATATGGAGTGCTTCCAACCCACAGATACTCCATGAGACGGAATTGCATCCACTTCGTGTCACAGTATGGTGTGCAGTTTCATCACGCTGCATTGTCGGGCCCCACTTCTTCGAAAAAAACGGTCACAACGTTACTGTTACTGGAGACCGCTACTTGAGCATGTTGCGAGAGTTTTTCTATCCAGAACACCCAAAGAGAATTCCTTTCAAGTCTGCAGCAGGTGCACTCACATCAGCTGTTTTGACGAATGCGACGAAAATTTCCAAATAAGCTGATATTCAGAAACCCCCATTGCCCCCCCAGGACGCCCGACTTACGCAACTGACTTTTTCTTGTGGTGTTATTGCAAACAGGAAGTGTTCAAAACAAAACCACAATTTGAATAAACTAAAGCAGTCCAACCTGTGACAACTCTCCAAGCAGTAATGAACAACTTTTTGATAAGATGCCGCACATGTACCGACGAGCAGGGGGGCATTTAAGTTCAATTATTTTATATCTAATTTAGCTGTATTTAATAAAATTGAATGAGCTTTAACATGAATAAAAGAAAAATGAATTCCATACACTGAAAAAAAAGTTATTTGACTTTCTTAATGTAGCAATATTCATCAGCCACCCTGTATGTAAAGTGACAAGAATAAAGTCGGCTACTAGATAATGTCAAAGGAAAACCGTACGTTTCAAATCTACTAAGCCTTGAGCAGTCAGTTTTAAGTCTCTCAACTTTTACCATCTAATCTAGTAGCCTAGCATTTTTAAGACACTTCACATAGTAAGGCAAGCAAATTTATATCAAAATAAAACCGTTTAAACGAAAATCTCTAGAGATTTCAGGGACACAACCGACTGACAAGGTAATCTACACTTATTAGTAAGAAGAAGTAAGAAGAAGAAAAAAGAAGAAGAAGAAGCAGGCGTAACGATTTCCTTGCCCTTTACCTTTAAGCCTAATACGGAGAACGCCAAACAGTTTGTGCGCACAAAAAAGCCATTTTTTCCGAAAGTGGATCGTAAAAACACATTAGTGTGCTGAGACAGACAAAAAATACCAAGAACAAGGCGTTATTGGTAATTTTTAAAGGTACGGTCACACTTCCCCGGCTTACAAACAATTTAATGAGGATTTCAAGTCGCAACAATAAAAAAAATTAGTTTATGAAATGGAGATCAGTAAGGTCCAATGACGAAGCCAGCCGAGGCACTTGTCCCCTAAATTACAGATTTTGCATCTGAAAACTCAAGTTTTCATTTATGCCGCACAAATTGCCTTGGATGAGGAAGGCTGAGCATACAAGAAGCAGACGCAGTCGGCATATTTGAAAGATTTGCTAGCGATATGAGTATATCGCCATCCTAAGAGAGATTGTAAGATCTAATGTGATTTCACCAATAGTTCGAGTCACAGAAGTGTTCATTCAAAACTTCAAAATGAACGCCAACAGTTTTAATTGGCTCCAAAACAAAGCACCCGGTGCAGATCAGTAATAAATGTTACTCATTTTCATTATTTTTTTGTTTTTATTTCATAAACGTTAGTACATATATATTAATCTCTTCATCGACATTGGCCGTTGGAAGCAACAAATTTGTTGCTGCTCTTTCTGGATTTCTAGACTGGCTATGGGAACTAAATCTAAATACTCAAAATATTGATGAGGCCCCAAATAATTAGCTGTTTTCTTCCTCATGAAAGCGCTTCAATCGAATTTTTATTTTTTTTTTTGACATATTTTTGCTCTACCGACCGTCAAAATAAATAAATTTAATTAGTTTGGGCGTACAAACAAAGCTCAAACAGCTGTTCAATAAAATCCACATACGCAGAGTAGTTGGTAACGCGAGGACGCAAGTGTGGATTTTACCACCCCCTGTTTGCTTGTCAGTGTACTAGTCGCAAAACGATTCACGTCAAAAATTTTGCGAGCGGTTTTACAGTGTCATTTTTTGCGTTCTCCGTACTAGGCTTTACCCCCGTTGGAGTCAAAACGTACTTTTGCGCTTAACAGCGCTAAACAGAGCTTAACATCTCATACGTGGACTCAATGTTAATAGGCTGTTGGCCTTATTTTGCGTTGCTCTGCTGGTGCAATATTGTTGCCACCAGATGTTCCGGGGTTTTTCTCAAAATTTTGTTATAAATCAGCTTTACTTAACTAAAATAAAACAATGGCAGAAAAATCAAAGCGAAAGAGTCGATTGGAAATGTTTTCGCATGAAGACAAGGTTGCCCTGATTTTGGCGGTGAGACCGGGATGCCACTTGGGATTTATCCCACCCCAAACATTCGGACTTAAGGCATGAAGTGAAGTGGCCAAGCTAGTTCAAAAAGAAGATCTGTAACATACGTGAGCACTTTGGATAAATTAATTCAAATTTCTACCAATATGTGACAGTTGCTGATTGCCGAACTGGTTTAAAGGCTTTGCGGAAGAGCTATTGCTATCATGGCAGAAGCATAAGCGTAAATCACTTGTCATCAAAACAAAACACACCTGATTGAGCAGTGTGACCCTCCACCAGCTAATTTAAAAATGCCATGAACCTGACAACGCGATGAAGCGGCGTAATTTTTTTTGTTTATTCTGGTCACACTAGGCATACGTTTCATTTTGACGCAATAAGTGGTGGCTTATACTGAATTACTTACGTCGGCAGTCCGTCGGGGCCTTTACCGTTCAAATGGTATTTAAAATGACTATGGTCCGTTTTGCTCCGCCGCTTGTGTGTACAGTTTTCCTCTCGCAAAAGTACCCCAAAGCCTTATTCCGAAATCCTTGACGAAATTCCAAAATATTCATATCTGATAAAACGTCACTCTCACTAGAACGGATTTTCATATTTTTAAACTGATTTTAGTACTAGTAGGCCAACGTTAGTGTGCTGACTCTTAACGAATATAAAATTCTAAAAAATTCGCTTTTAATTTCCAAATGGCTTAAATTATTACCATATTTCATAAGCTGCACTATCAGCAAAAGACAATATGCAGTGAACAAATTGACCAAAATTTGTTAAAAACACATTTGCCCTAGTCTACTAGGATTAAAATCGGTTTGATAATATGCAAAATCCGCTGTCTAATCATCACTCTCATCGACGAGGTTTTCAGGGGAGAAATTAAAAAAATGAATTATTCGGAAATTTTTACAATACAATTTCAAGCATTTGGATACAACAACAAGAAAAACAGTCGGTCAAGCCCGATTATAGCACTCTCTGTACCTGTGAAGTGCTGCCCATCACCGATGCGACCGGTGCTGCCCATAATTGTTTGATTTTATTGTAACTCGACAACCGTTCATCCGATCTTTACCATTCCTTTAGCAGATCGATAAATAATCCTGATAACTAAATATGTCCAGAAGGAACGAAGACGTTTTTTCCAATTTGCGGGGACGGGAGGGTACGTGCCAAAAATTGAAAATAAACTTGATCTGCCTGCAAGTTGAAGAGGCATATGTTTCGTACATGTCAAACCTCTGTCTCTTATCATCTCTGAGATCTGTTTGTTCATACGGACAGACAGATAGACGGAGGGACAGATGAACATGGCTAGATTAACTCGCTGATCAAGAATATATATACTTTATAGGGTCGGAGATGCTTCCTTCTGCCTGTTACATACTTTTGCACAAACTTTCATGTGACTATGATTAGTGAGCATTTCGGTCACTTTATTACCTAGGAGTCGGACCAAAATCATTATACAACAGAACAACTAGTGTCTGTGCTGTTGCCTAAAGCTCTTAAACGAATTCAAAAAGTGCGCGGATTTCACATTTTTAATTCTAGGGTGATTTTCTAAAAGATAAAGAAATAATTTTCTGAGTGTATGCATTACAAACATCTCGACAATTTAAATTTTGCCAGGATATAAACACAAGTAATCTGGGAATTGAACTCGGGACCTTGTACTTAACGCGAAAATCGCCAAACGCTGTCGAGCTTTAGTGAGACTTTTTTATAAATCACGTCGAGCTTCTTTTGTGAACGAAAATTCACGATCGAAATGATTCAAAAAGGAGTTCGCTTGGGATTGGTTTTGGACCATCGTTTTTTCTCAGTGAAGCTGTACTTAGTGGCGTTAAGGCCCCCTCCCTCTCACTGAATATATATTTACAAGCTAAATACTAAAGTTAAAGTAAAATCGGCTTGTCAAGATGACACAGCACCAAGGGGCCAAAGCCGAGCCTCTCTCAATCTCTTGGCTTGTGCGCTTCTAATTTTAGCACAAGAGAAAGGGACCTACAGTTTAACGCCGAATCCGAACGGCAGTTTTTGAGAGGCTTTTCATGGCCAAATACCGCAATGCTGGCGCCAACAGCAAGAGATGTGGCCGGGTGTAAAGTTTTATTCAAAGAAAAAAACTTTTCATTAGATGTTCCGAGGCGGGATTGAACCCACGACCTCATGCTCAGCAATCGCGCACACTAACCGCTGAGCCGTCCAACTAACTACTAGAGTATGGAAAAGTGAGTAAGAAATTGTTACTCTAAGTCCCCACAGAAAAAATTTGCCTTTGCCTTTTTTCACTCAATAAAAAAATCAAGAACTTTGTACTTGAAATAAGTACAACCGGTAAGTTACATAATACATACGAGTATTAAGTACAAATATATAATACTATGTACATTTCAAACTATTTTAAAGACTTTTAAACAAAACTTAACACCAATACATTCTTCAAAAAAATTATACGTAATTCAATTTAGTACAAAATGTTTGGAGTGTATGAGCAAAATATCCTTAAGGTATTCCCAATTTGTTCTTGAAATTAGGTCTCTGATTAAATCAATGAAGGCTGAAGGCGTGTAAGAGCCTAAAGATATAACCAAGGTGTAAGATGGTATTATTGTAATGGCTGCAAACCGATTTTGAACCGAACCGGTTCGAACCAGTATATTTTTCTTTTATAGACGTAAAAAAATTTACAAATTATAGTTGGCCATGACCATAAACGAATCTCAATGTCAGCTAACACTGGCTACCTTTAATTTAAATCAGTACTGATTTCCTAGTCGGGCAGAATGGTCGCTCCCACACCACATATTTATTATTATTATTATTTTAATTAAAATTGTTGCTAATGTCTTCCGCCTTCCCCCTACATCCATACTGGCGCAGCTCATAGCCTAATGTTAGCACCAAACCCATTCGACACACTTATACACCGCCAATTCCTTAACGTTGTACTGACTTGCGCTAGGTGCCTGTCCAAATCGGCTGCTTTGGTTTTTTCTTTTGGTTCTACGCTTGAATTGAATTGTAAAATTAGATGTTTGTCGAAGAGTAAGTTGTATCTTAATAGAACTTTTTTCTTTTTTCTTTTTATTTCCTCTCTACTTTTCGCTTTGATATGAGAGTATCTGGATATTGAGTTATCGTAGGAAGCTTCTATTTGGGACGGAGAATTATAGCTATCGGTTTTTCTTAGATTGTTTTCTTAGTATAATTTTACACGAATCTTATTTCTAGTCTTATAAAATCATGCAAGTAAGACAAGAAAGAAAGTAATATTGTACAATATTTAAATATTAAGGAAACATTATCGTGTACTATAAATAGCTTTCCCCCCAAATGAAATGAAGCAATAAACTTTTTGTGTACCTCGAGCCGGCTTGGTGTCTTCTTAGATTTTGAAGTCGATGGCTTAAAGTCAACTTTAAAGTGCCCCCTAGCCATTGCTTTCATCATTTCAAAATATTCTTAAGAAAAGAAAACTTTTGTAGCATGTTCGAAGAAATTGCACTATCGAACTACTTGAACTTGTTTTGCCCGTCATTGTGCATATGCTCAAAATGTCTTGAACTATTCTAAGTACCCTTTTAGTAAATGGTAACTAAAGCTTACTTGTATTCACCTGCATATTTTATGAAGACATTTGATATGTAGGTACGAGTACAACCTACAAATAAGTAAACAAAATTGAAATCAAATTAAAGCTTTATGCATATGTGCAAACATATGGAATTGATTTAAAAGTTTTGACCTAAAATAAGTTTAAATCTTTTTGCGGGCAATGAAATTTGCATTTTCAAGAGATTTTTCAACAAAATGGAAGTAAAACTTTTGGAAAGGTTATGTTTGTTTTAATTTACATACTCAAAGTTGATTTTGGGACAATTCTGATATATTTTTTTTTTTGGTTTTATTTTAATAACACGTCATATGTAAATATTTGCAGCGCACGTGCGTGGAGCCGCAGAAACGGAAAGGACGTCCACGTACATCCGCCGGAACGAAAGAATGTGGCACAAGTTGCTTCATTATGACAACAATTGTTTGTTAGATAAATGAAAAAAGGGGCAAATGTGGGCAATTAATTACCTGGGATGAGCAAAGTGTGTGTGAGTGTGTGGCGAGTTGTTGATGAATATTTATGAACTCGCAAGACTTTTGATAAATTAACTGGAATTTGTTCATCAAATTAAATTGTAGCTTAAGCTACTCACATTACGCAACGGTATAATTGTTTATTTAAGCAGCTTTCAAATTTGACATCGTCATAAAGAATATAAGACAGTAAGCTGATATAAATTTCGCACATTGACGCATTTTAATTGTAATTTCAAAGTTCCTTTCCGTTAAGCGAGAAAGACAATGAAATTGTCGCATGCCTGTGGCTTAATTTCATATCATTTACCTTGACAACTGAGCCAAGACGGGAAAATGTAGGGGAATACACACACACACACACAACATGACGCTGATGGGCAATGACAGGCAAACGCCATGGACACATCCGGCCCATGGCAGGCAACGTCTGTTGACAGTCAGTTTTCACCAAAAACGCGTCTGATGAACTGACAAAAGGAACAGACACAGTCAACCAGCCAACCAGTCAGTGCAAAAATGTTTCTCTTGGCTTATGAAACATATTTTTTAAAATTGTGGTTTACGGTAGCTCACAAGCAACTCATCACAATGGTTGACAATTGAAGATGTTCTCAGAATTTCTTACTCCTTATATTTTGTAATGTTTTACCACTGAAAGCTTACAGCAGAATGTTAATTAAAGAAATTATCGTATCCAAATTATAAATGCGAAAGTTTGTTTAAATGTTTTCCAATCTCGCAGATACAACTAAAAGAATTTGCATTGAATGTTGCACACAGATAGTTGATAAACTAAAATATTTAATAAACTTTTGAACTTTCTTTTAATAAAAATTTTAATTTTTCATATGAGCATAGAATGCGTAGATAGAACGGAAGCGCTATAGCTGTAAAAAGTAATAACCTTTGTATGGAATGTCCGGAAAACGTACCGATCGGTTCTAGCCGTTAGTGTGGTGATGGGTGCACACTATAGTTCACGTACTAGACTAGCGCTGTAATGCATTACCTGTCGGTAACGACGCGACTGACGCACAGTGATGCATTAGGTCGTTAGGCCTGGTAGTGCCTTGACACTAGCTGAAGTACAGGGAAAGAAAGAGCGTTCAATCATTATAAAATTGTAATTTAGTGATTCATTTCTCGACAGCTTCCACTATTTCGGGTCCTAGGAATCGAATTGAATCATAACTTTTTTGAGCTGTCACGATGGTTTCATGCAAACTTTTGCTTTTAAGTTTTTTTTATAAAGCTTGATATTTAAAACATTTTTGACAGTCTCAAACTTGTACAGTGTTAGTTTTTTTTGAGCAAGCTTTCTTGGAATGTTCCAGGCTAAAAGTTGTGGGAACAATCCATTTGCCGATATTGGGGTTTTGGGGGTCTTTTGTATCAATTTGTGAGTTACTTCTTTTTCGCTCATAAAAAATCTTAACGAAACCATCATGATAACTCAAAGAAGTAATGATGCTGTTCGATTCCTACGATCCAAAATAGGGAGAAACCTTCGATTTTGATCATGCCGTTTTTTTTGACTTGCACATTGAAATGAGATTACTAGGTCCAATGAGAAGTCAAGAAACTTCTTCGCAAGCGGAGCTCAGGAAAATTCAACAATTAAGCCGTCAAGCGGATAAGACATCAGGCGCAACTAGAGCTGGAGAAACATCGATGTCTTGCGAAACGCCTCGAAGACGGTCGAACGCGTACGAAAAAACCAAGAAATTTGCCAAATTCTTATATAAATTTTGCTAATGAAGAAGATTCAGGTTCAAAGGTTCAAAAAATTTCGCGAAACTTATGTAGACACGCATGTGGTACGGTGGCTAGATCGAAACTTATAATAAGTAAGGGTTATCATAAAGATTTCAAAGATGACAGCTGTAAAATTATGTTTGCCACTTCGTTTTGAATTGTATATGCTAAAGGAAGAATAGTAGCAAGACATGCCGGGTAACTGCTAGTATAAAACAATTTTTTTCATCTAAGTTTCTAACACGAAATAAAGGACAGGTATGACTTATACAATACCATTGGATCCATTGGATATTTTCGAAGTCAATTAATTTTCAATAAAGCGATATTAAAATAACAAAAGGATAGTTAAGAAGTATCCTTTTGAACTGTTGAAAATATCCTTTTTTCTTATCCATTGGACCTTTTGAAAATTTCCATTTGATCTTTTATTAATATCTTTAGATATCCATTTGATCTTCAAGTCATATCCCAAAGATATGTTAATAATATCCTTTTAATATCCTTTTGATCTGAATTACACATCCCGTGGATATGTTATTTAGATCATTTCCAATTTAAGGGCAGCACAATAATTTCAATCAATTTGTTTAGTTTTAAAATTATATATTTAGTCTAATTGTGTAAAAATTGTGAGTCTGTATTGACTTAAAAAAAAAGTATGAATTGACTTATAAATAGTAAGTAACAATATTAAGTTCCAATGGCCATTCTTCTCAGACCACCCGAATCGCTTGACACGAATCCTGGCCACTATTGCGATAAACGGCACACAGCATCTCCTGGTAGATAACCACATTAATGCCACTCTGGCGATGCGAGCGCTCGCAGATGCGATTCTCATTAACAGACACATCCACAGCGTCCAGTGTCTTGGGACGCAGACGGAAGCCCACATTCAAAGCAGCCCAACCGGCTGCCCTACCAAATTTGTTGGTCTTCATTTTTCTCGGGAAGTCAGACATACACTATCAATGGAAGAGAGCAATGAAGTATGAGGAAAGAGTAAGGAAGCAAGTAACTACCTATATGTGGCATAAAATGCACAGTACGCTCCACTGTCAGCACGGAGCTATCGAAACGTTTTGAAATTGAGATGCATTTCAATGCGTCGCACTCCATAGGTGTATGACGGCAGTTATCGATTACCGATTACTTAGTTCAAAACTTAAAGCAAAAAATGATCCTTTTGACATTATTTCGCCATCCTTAGGAGCTTTTTAATGTAAAAAGGATATGCCAAAAAAAGGGTATTGAATTGATCTTTTTTCTTCATCCAAGGGAGCTGAGTAAAGTCAAACGGATATTGAAAAATTTTATCCTAAAATGGATATTTTTAATATCCTTCTGTGTGCAGTTACTTTAAGCTCGTTCTTTCAATTTGACTATTGTGACTGCTGCTTTTGCACCGAGTACTGATAAATTTCTAACTCTACTAAGGTTTTGTTATCTTTCTTATCTACAAAATATGAAACATTCGATAAAGTTGTCTACGGCAGCTTTATTATACATTTCCATTTATCTCGCTGCAGCTTCTTACCAAAAACATGGTAGGCAAATGAATTTCGGAACGCGCTCGAATAAAATATACTTTTTGGCTAGCCAAAATAGAGTTTGGTTTCCTTTTTTTATGTTTTACGGACCTCGCTCTAATCTCGTATAAAGCTTTTTGCAGTCCTTGTAATTTAGTTCAAATGCATTTTTTTTTTTGCGTCAACCATGAAGCAGTCGCCGCCGCAGGACAACGACTAATGACTTGAAATTTTGTTACCCGGCAGCCAAATGAGCGTACGTATGTGGTGTGTGTGTGTGTGAGAGTGTTGTTGTCGCCACTGTTTGCCATTAACGCCTCGTTCAACCACCCTGAAAAAAACAAGAAAAACCCAACTGCAGCTTAAGTGCAACACCAGTGCAAAAATCATTAAGCTACAGCTGCTGCACCCACACAAAGACAGACTGTGGGAAGCGACAGGCAAATGTATCTTTTTGCATGTCGGCAGACATGGCGTATGAGTTATGTAGAGAAAACTGCTTGCCACATCACACAGATGCCACGACAACTTTAATTACGTGTTGTGCACAGAAATATGAGTGGTAATTTAATGAGAAATTCTGCGTGCATTTTTTATGAATAAAGAAAAACGACATCGATTTAAGGCAACCATGAAACTATGTGGAATGAAAGTTATGTAGCATCAGATTCCAAAAATGAGCTAAGCATAGATATCACAATCTGGGCACAGAGAATTCAGAATTTAGTTGATTATAAGAAATTTCTTTAAATCCTAATTTAATTAGTCTTCTCCTTCTTGTCTGTCCTGTTTACTCGAAGTTCTTTGTTTACTTGAAGAAAAACTAACTGCAAAAATATTTAATACTTACACGTTTAAGAACGCAATCTTGATTAAATTGATCTTTCAGTTATCTGTGGACGGAGCAGAAACAGTAGAATGAATGCTATCCTATTCGGTAATGTTAGATTTTTCCAGAATGTTTCATTAGTTAGACTCTGCTAAATGCAGTTGGCTTCATGAACCCTTAGACAAAAATAAAAATCGCTTCTGATTCAATGCAATAAACAAAATTTGAAAAAAAAAATTATCAAACAAAATGAATACAACTTAATAGAGTTCATGATGATCTAACTCTGTGGCGTAGCCTGGAATTTTCCAAGGGAGAGGGGGTGGGGCTTAAAAACATTTTTAAATGGCTACTTTCTTAGTACTATATTAAAGCCCGATTTCCCATCTTCTTATTATTTCTAAAATTTAAAAATCAAAATTGTTACCGCGTAGCATAGCATGAACGAGCCGAGCATAGCATAAACGTACCAATAAACGTGGTATTTAAAGAGGTATATGTCAGATAAGCTTACAAATAGCAGAGTAAATCGAACGTCTATCTGATACATATTAGCAGCTATTTAGAGGATGAGAAGTTCGTCCTAAAAAATGTATTCGACGAATTTTTAATTGATTTTGAATACCCATGCAGTGGGTATTCTAAAATTGTCCGGATAATTGTAACTCTTTGAAGAAAGCATCTCCGGTCACATAAAGTTTATACACTCATAAACATAAAACTTAATAAGGAAGCTATACTGTACATGAAAAAGTTATGCGCAAGATGGGTGCCGCGTTTGCTGTTCCATCATGAAAATGCGCCGGTTCCCACCCCTGTCGTTGCAATGGCTAAAATTAATGAATTAAAATTTAAATTGCTACCTCACGCCTCTAATTCGCTAGACTTAGCTCCCTCTGATTATTTCTTACTTCCAAACTTGAAAAATGGCTCGGAGGAAAAAGATTTGGCAACAATGAAGAGGTGGAGTCCGAGGTTAATGCCTATTTTGAAGAGCTTCACAGTTCTTATTATAAAAAAGGTATCGAAGCTATTGAACATCGCTGGGAAAAGTGTATCGACCTAATATGATCCTATGTTGAAAAAAAAAAAAAAAATTGATAAATTTTTTGTGATTTAGTAGGCTATTTCTGGGATCGCCCTCGTAGCCCCACAAAAAATAGCCTAAAGGCGTTAAATCGCACGATCTAGGCGGCCAAATGACCGGTCCCGAACGTGAAATAAAAGGTTCACCGAACTTGCCTCTCAATAAGTCCATTGTTGCGCGTGCTGTGTGGCATGTGGCACCGTCTTGTTGAAACCACATGTCATGCAAATCAAGCTCTTGCATTTTGGGCAAAAAAATTGGATATCATCTCACGGTAGCGCTCACCATTCACAGTTACGTTACGATTCGCATCATCTTTGAAGAAGTACGGTCCAATGATGCCACCAGCCCATAAACCGCACCAAACTGTGACTTTTTCTGAATGCATTGGTAGCTCTTGCAATGCTTCTGGCTGATATTCACTCCAAAATCGACAATTCTGCTTATTTACGTACCCATTGAGCCAAAAATGAGCTTCGTCACTGAACACAATTTTTCGGTAAAAAAGTGAATCTTCGGCCAACTTTCCAAGAGCCCATTTACCAAAAATTCTACGTTGCGGTAGGTCGTTCCGCTTCAATTCTTGCACCAGCTGTACTTTGAAAGGCTTCACAGCTAAATCCTTCCGCAAAATGTTCCACGTTGTTGAGTAACAGAGGCGACGATTGCTGCGAACGGCGACGAATCGATAATTGATGGTCATTATTAACACTGGCCGATACAGCTGCGATATTTTCTTTAGTTTGCACTCTACGTAAGCGTGTTGGTGGTTTAATGTCCAACAATGTAAATTTGGTGAGAAATTTAGTCATAATAGCCCGAATAGCCGCTTCGCGATGAAATTTCTTAACAGAGCACAGCGTTGTTCGTTTGTAGGACGATTCATGGTTAAATTATAGACCGAACTGAAGATGTTTGACAGTGAAACAAAACACGAAACGTGCGTGAGCTGTTTAAGCCAGTGTTGCCAAAAAGATAATAGCTAAAAAATCTCCTTTTATAAGTACACCAAAAGCGCCACGATTTTAAATACCACCTACCATGTTTGTCCATTGTACTCCTCCCAAACTTCTGCCAACACCATCAATCTTAATTAACTTGTAGTACATTATATAAATATGACAAGTTCAATTTCCTTTAAATTCACGCTAACCTTTATACATCATGAAGGTTCTAGAAATGCGCAATTTTCTGCTCCGATAGTATCGATAGTACTATCGATGGTTTTCAAAGCACTAATATGAACAGACATCGTCCACTAAGCGAGCATAGACTTCGATTTATTACTCTTTTGTAAAAAATCCAGAAGTCAAGTAAATTATACTGCCCCGGTTCGATTTACTAGAAATTTTGTTCCGATAGCCAAGTCTTACAAACCATTCCCTAAATTTTCTCCTTTTTCTTTCATTTTTACAGTTAAACACTAATTCACGCCTAGAATCATTTACACTTGTTTGCACCCATTAATCACAGTCATAGGGGGAAACACAAAACCCAAGCAAAACAATCTATTTCATTTTAAAAATCCACAGAATTGTTTTCAATGGCTTTGTTGACAAATACGTGTTATTCAGAATCAAATAAAAATAAATATTAAAAAATAGAGTAAACAACAAAACATATTTTTTGTAAATTGATAGTGAATGAGTGAGATAAAATCAAACATAAACATCAATTTAATTTTAACTTCGTGCCGAAGTTTTAATACTTTATTGCCCTGCAAGTGACAATCAAATCGATTCTTTAGTATTAAATAAGCTATGTTCCAAAACTACTTATAAGTAGGAAGCTGTCATCAGTAGACTCTATATGAGGCTATAACAGCTTCGCAATTCCAAAGAGCCAGGTAAAATTATATACTGAAACTCACTTTGTATGTTAGAAATTTTAAAAATTGAAATCCATAAAATAAAGGGTATTTGATACGCAAAAGAGCATCAAGCTACAATTAACAAATGAACCTTATTCATAGTATGATAGATACTCGTAGTTTTATAATAACACTTTTTATAACACGTACCAACTCAATGCTTAACAGCACGCAAAAGAAAAATTTAAAAGCGGATACCACACACACAGACACTTATATGCTTGCATATGTACATTTTATGCTGTCTGATAAATAACGACACAATTGACTCGCAATCGCGGTCACGTTTATCAGACTCACATATGCATTGCACACACACACACACGCACACTGGGAGATTGAAAAGATGATGAAGAGCTGGTAAAAATATCTAGAGATGCATGATTTCCAGCAACTGTGATGAAATGAAAATTAAAACCTGAATCAAGTACTATTGGTATCTATATGAGAAATACTTATCTCATTCTTCAGTTTAATCCTGCCATTCTAGATCCTTCCCGACTAGCTCCCTGACTATTTCTTTCCCTAAATATTCCAGTTTCATGCCTAATGAAAGGTCTGTGCAAAGCTTTAGCTTTAGCTTGAGATAAGCCGTTTGACCTGGGCATTGATAAATCAGTCAGTCATTTAAATATTTAAGAATCTCCTGTCACGTTGTTTGTGGTCGCACTCCTCCGAAGCGGCATAATTGATCTTTACGATAATATTTGTGTATATTTGGTAGGTATGAGAATTAGTCGTAGAGTATATTTTATACCGCTACACAGAGAAAAACAATTGAGAACAATCGGTCAATCCCGACAATCGGTCAATCCCGACAATAATATACTCTGTACCTGTAAAGTACAGCCCTTCACCGTTGCGACCGTAGCTGCCCATAATTGTTTGTTTTCCTTATAACTCTTCTATTGTTCATCCGATCTTAACAATTCTTTGGCGGATCGATAAAGAATCACGATTGCTAAATATTTCCAGAAAAAAACTAACCTTTCATCTATACCATCTTCTCGTACCATCTTTGAGATCTGTTTCCTCATACTGACAGACAGACATGTTTGCACAAACTTATTATACTCTGTGTACCTCTGGTACAGAGTTTAAAAAGGATATTAAAAACAAGTAAGAAAGTTGGTCAAGCCCAACTTTAATATACTCTGTACCTGTGAAGTGCTGCCCATCACCGTTGCGACCGGTGCTCCCCATAATTGTTGGTTTTCCATTTAACTCGAGTATCGGTCATCCGATCTTTACCATTCCTTTGGCGGATCGATAAAAAATCCTAATTACTACATATGTCCAGAAGGTAAAAAACCTTCTATCTATAAAACTGAAAGAGATATGACGTTTTTTCTAAACTGGGGGAGGGAGGTGGCAAAAGTTGAAAATAAACTTGTAAGCCTGCAAGTATACGAGGATATGTCCATATGTCCCATACTTGTCCATCGTCTATCTCTTACCATCTCTGAGATATGTTTGTTCATACGGACGGACAGTCGAACAGTCGGAAATGGCTAGATCGACTCGGCTGTTGATGCTGATCCCGAATATACATATATTTTTAGGATCGGAGATGCTTCCTTCTGCCTGTTACATTCTTTTGCACAAACTTATTATACTCTGTGTACCCGTGCACAATGGTTCCGTCCATTGGACAAAAATCAACAAAATCGATCACAAAATATTTAGACAAAATATAAACAAATTGCCTCTTAAATGTCCAATCTTCTTAGCGGCAAGCCGGTTTTGTTGGAAATCTAACATTACTTTCTAAAAACAGAATTTAAAGCATGAGCACGTGTTCTTTTGCGAAGCGCAGCTGAACCGCTGGCAAAGCAAAGTGCACTTCAAAACGGCCTGTAATTGCTTAAATCTACAAAACTAAATTATGTTCAATGGATTTTGAGGTATTAAGTTTATCTCCAGAAAGAATAAAAACTAATTTGTGTTGTAGTTCTTGTGAAATTATTGTTTTAGTTAACCTAATTGTTTGTTCCTTTTTTGTGCGTCTTTATTATGTTTACTTAAAGTTTTAGTCACGTTTTCCCCTAAATCCCCTTAGGTTTCTTTTCCTTTGTATTAATCGGATTCTTAAGGTAATAAAAGTGCTGAAGTTAGTTGCGACAATTTGCGTCTAATTTTCCCAACGAAGCCTCCGTTTCGCATTTTTATTGTGCTGTGTGTTTGTTTTCGTTTTTTGCGTTTGTGTACAATTTGCAATGATCATTTAAATAATTATTTTGGCATTTTTGATTTATATTTTCGACTTGGATTTGGAAGGCGATTCGTATCATCTTCTGTCATATGTTACATATGTGGTGCAAATTCAACAGAAATGAATAATTTGTCCAAATGCTTAAACAAAGTCGTAAACAAAAAAATATTTCAAATTTGCTCTATACAAAAAATATGATTCTTTTAATACTTTTTACAACTTTCTTATAAGCCAGTCATCAAAATGTGACAGGTTAGAGGTCCTGAACAAAAATTAAAAGTATTTAAAAAGAAAACACCAAATTTAAAAAGGAATTTCGTTAAAAATGTGTTAAATAGTAAACAAAGTTCGATTGAGAAACAAAAGGTGTGTGGACGAAAGCTAAAATGAGAAGAAAAAACTAAATATTTGAGAAATTTACGTAATAGTACACAAGCCCAGAAGTCTAGGTAAAGGATTATGCATAGACGGAAATGTTGCTAGAAATAATTTTCTGATCCAAGATTGGCTTCAGAAATTACAGGAGCTAGTGAAAATCTGATCTATCGTTATGCCACTTTTCTTAAAGCTATGGCATCGGGCTTCAAAATTAGTGCCTACAAATTTAATGAATATGCCCTAGATACTTCCAAGGAACCAATTAAAGAGTGTTCATTGTACTATTTGCAGTCCATAAGGTTTTAATTCATGGATCTGCTGTGCAAAAGTAACACTTGGAGATTTTTTTGAGGAAGCTGAAGAGTCAGCACAACAAAGACAGAAAATAATGAAGACCTATCACAGCCGGAAAATGTCACGCATTTAACAAACCCCGACATTTTGAATTCACTCCTTTTATGGCCCAACCCATTTATGTACCCGGACAGAGGGAGATTAGAAAAAGAGGATGAGTCAACGTTACTTGCATCTGAATATGGCTTGCTAGAGGAGACATTATCGATTTTTGTAATAATATAGTATTAAAATGGTTTCAAATTTGCATGGTTCCCTTTCTCTGCAAATTTATTATAGGTGAGGTTAGGGGCTGCGTGGTTTGTAATTATGTTTTTCAATACATTTCTTATGAAACTAGTTTAGAAGGACCTTAGATAACTGGATGGTGCGGTCCTTGCAATTTTAACAGAGGTTCACAACACAACTAAGGGAGGTTTGGTTGATGAGTTTCATACGAGGGATAAGCAAACTAAAGTTAATATATAAAGGTCGTTTAAACAGTCATAATCTAAAAACGCTTGGCACGGCGTTCGAAACTTAATAAAAATAGTTTCATTTAAAACAACCAAAACTCCTGTTGTATACAAACATTTTGGTCTTTGTTCAGAGCGGCGGCCGTTGGTTGCACCTGAGTCCAAAGTTCAAACGGAGGCCACACACTTACAAAGGGGAATGGCAGGGCAAAGCTATCTTTGTGCTTGCGCGCAAAGCTGCCCCTTTGGAATTCCCAAACGAAGTTTTAAGGTCGCAGGCATGGAGAGGACTGCTGTTTGGACGAATTTGGGGCCAGGATCGCTGATGAGTGAGGTTGGCCCCGCGCGAAACGTCGTCCGATCAACCTGAAGCCTTTTGTTGTGTTGTGTGCCTCTGTTAGTTATGTCAATAACATTGCAAGACCTCGAGCCTGTAAAAAACTACAAAGTTATTGTTAAATTATTTATTTAAAGTTTTTTAAATTCTAGCCAACAAGTTCAGGCAAAGATGCAATTTTTGCCAATGGTGTTTTTTTTTGTATTATGTCATAAATGTTTGTTTCAGAAAGGCGGAGGGCATAACTGGACATCCGGCGAAACGCCCTCCATCTGGAAATAAAATTATGTTAAGAGAGTTTGGAATATGCTTTGGAACCAGGAGGTCTGTAGTCCGCGCCAATTGTGAACCGCTCATGCTAAAGCTGGTGTCGGTGGGTTAAGTAACAGTAACAGACTATTTTTTAATAAATGAATCAAGTGCAATTGTTGCTCTTCTATTGCTATTAGGCAAATAATGTCTCCTTAATTTGTTTCTTTTGCTCGCAAAGGTAAACAAACAGACCAGATCAGCTGTAGTGAACGTGGAAGTGAACTCTGAACGCATTAGAAACACCTTTGGGATTTATCTGAATCGTGCAATCGTTGACAGAAAACGTAGTGGTGGAATCGGCTATTAGGGTGAAATTAAGGGCGAAAATAACGAACTGCTTTACCTTCGAAAGTTCAGAAAAAATTCCTTCAAGAGCTGAATTAATTGCTAACTGGGATTTTTATGCTTAAAAAGAGTTTTAAAGCTTGAGACTTGATGAAACCTTCGAAAGTGGAAAATCCGGGTCGTTCACCTTAAATTCAGGCTCTAAGGGCGCGCGCACGCATGCGAGTGAAAGATGAACTAACGACTGAGCAGGATATTTTAGCACTTCAGCAAGTAAAAATAAACAAAAATTCGGAATTTTAAAAACCAATCGAGTGCTTTTTGCGCTCATTTGCATGCACAGTGTGTGATTACAAGTATGTCAAGATCAGCCTTTAGTTCTGCAGTCAGTTCATCTTTCAGCTGCATATGTGCGCGCGTCCAATGGGCTTAGATTAGGCGGAAATAAGGGAGATCGTAGAAATAAGTTTTCGTCATTCTTTTAAGCTAGTCGGAATTTCAAAAATACTTTAGAATGGGCTTTAAGGGTTGAGATTCGACAGAGTTTCGGCATCTGAGAAAAGATTTTACGAAAGATCAAGATTATTTGCAAAAAAAGAAAGCTGTGCTTCATTAAATTTATAATAAATTTAGATTAAACCACTGAACCAAACCGAAATCGCGGTTCAGTTGGCTTTAAAACCATCTGTGCGAGCCACTGAACCGAACCAGCCTTATTTCCGATAAGTTTTGCATTACTGAATTTGACGAAGAGACCTGATAGTTTAACTATTAAATTACCAAAACTGATGTTTTTTTTTGGGAATCATAGTGGGTGGCAGAAAGATCCATATTGGTAGCAAGCATGTGGACGTCGACGACTTAAACTTCAAGGTACAGCAGTCATACAATTCGATCGATACCAACGAAGCTCTCAATTATCCAAGAGAGTTAATGAACTCATTGGCTTTGCCAGGTTGGACCACACCTTCTATGACTTAAAAAATTTATAAAAAAAACTATAGAAAACACCATATTGAATGGTAAATACCTAGACAAAAGTGTTTAGCTGTCACGAATTCCAATTGAATTCAAATGCGTCTAATATCCTTTAAAATTGGTATTCGCAATGACAATCAACAAGTCGCAAGCCTGCTTGGGGCTTCAATTCTTTTTGGTATCGTCTCACAGAACAGCACTAGTATTATGATTGCGATGAAAGTTACTTTATGGTCGTAAGCTTGGAAGGTTTGAGTTCAACTCTTTGCCTACAATTTCTTTTGTGATTTTTCCACTCTCCACGTTTTCATCTCTAGTCCACCGATTTCACTTTTTTTTTCCCTCTTCACACATTCTTTTTTGTTATTCGATACTCTGTGACTGCTTGTTTTTCTTTTTATTTTTTGCACTTTTCATTCAACTGTAAGCCGTATTCATTTTTTGTTTATCAACATTTGCTCTTTGTGTGGCGGCTCAACCCATACACACAGCCAGGGAATGAGGACGAGGGGGACTCAAACAACTTTTATTAATGACCAATATGTGCAGATTTCCTTTTCACAGCTTTTATTTAGTTTGGTGAGTTGGCATAAAATGTGGCAATGTAAATTTTGTTTTAAAAGCTTTTGCACGGCTTTAAGTGCGCTCGCCGTATTCTTTCTGTTATTTTTTATTGGGAAGATAAAAATATTGTCCAACGGTATGCTTTGTATTGAAATAAATACGTTTTGATTGTTCAGCATTATGTATTGACCAATTTGGCATTAATTTAAATGATTTATCACGGGGGAAATGCACACAAATAAAAAAAAATGGAAAGAATCCTCGAGCATGATTGATGGGACGAACTAGGGTCGAAGGACCAACATGGCACGGATTTAATTGTTGATTGAAAAGAAAGCGTAAAATCAATTCAGGCTAATGGATTTTTGTTAGCCCCGCGGGCAGTAGGCGATGCTGCTTACAACTGTTTGTTTTCTATTTTCGATTTTATTGTGCTCTCAAAGTCAGTTGAATCAATAAATAGAAAATATTTTTATACAATCGCTAAAAAATGGATAACCTACACAAACTCATAATGCTATTTATCAGCATTGAACTTGATCATTGGACTCCTGGAAATGTTTGAATTTTTCCAGAATTTGTATATCTATTGCAAGGACAAGCTTTCGGAATATCGGCGACGCGGAGATAATGCCCCAGAACCAAATAATGTTGCCGAGCGCAACAATTGGCCGCCGCCGTAAACATATCTAAATGGCATGGAACTCTGCTGAAAATTGTTCAATTTTAATTCTTTAATTTTATCTTCGTTCACCTTTCTGTCTCATCGACATTTTTAACGTATTAAAAACTTTTCTCATCGATGAGCATTGCAACGCATTGCGGGTATTTTGTGTTATTTTGGCCGTGGCTTTAAGTTAATTAGTTTGCGTGTTTTAAAACTTAATTAAATTGCCCTTGTCGGTAATTGCCCGCATTGGCGGCAGCAGTCCGCGGCTGAACAGAACAGCGGGGCGTCGCCGCGCAACAGCAACAACAAAGTGCGAATTGTTGCCACCTAACTGTCAGGCTTCGTTAACAACCAACAACATGCCAGCTCAAGCGACATGGCCAGGACAGCGCCAACGAAAGCAGATTGAGATTGACATATTCAAAGCAGATAGAAAGATTGCGCAAGTTTTGTTAATATTAATATAGAATAGGCAAGTCCAACTGATTTCAGCTTAACAAAATACTCGTTACACCCAGAGGAATAATCCGTTCTAAATGTACCGAAAACGTGTATTTTCGTTCTCAATAGTAGGGTAATACCGTTTTTTCTTGTTTTGAGAACAACGGCCTTAATACTAGAACGCTTCTTATACTCTGTACCAGATGTACACAGAGTATATTAAGTTTGTGCAAAAGTGTTCGTCTGTCTATCCGTATGAACAAAATGTACGGGCCATTTGCCACGCCCCCTCCCGCCCCGCAAATTGAAAAAACATCATATCTTCCACAGTTTTATAGATAGAAGGTTCGTACCTTCTGAACATATTTAGAAATCAGGATTATTTATCGATCTGCCAAAGGAATGGTAAAAATGGGATGAGCCATAGTTGAGTTATAAGGAAAACCAACAATTATGGGCTAAAGCCGAGAATAAGTGAACTGATTGAACCTTATCAGTGTGGCTTTAGACCTGGCAAATCCACCACGGCTCTATGGGGACACTGACCTAGTCAAGCGCATAAAACAACAGCGGCTGCACTGGATAGGACATGTTATGGATGATAACGCTCTAGCAAAGCGTGTGTACAATCGGCATGCGATCGAGTTGGGAGGCATTCCCCCGCAGGGTCGACCGAAGTGGAGATGGCGCGACCAGGTGCAGGGAGACATTGCGAAGCTGGGAGTGTCCTTCTGGTGGAATGTCGCTGGGGACAGAGGCAAGTGGCGGGCATTAGTGGCAGCGGCCGAGACCGTAAAACGATTGTGATGGCCAAAGAAGAAGAACGACTGCACTCGACCACGGTCACCTCGCGATTCAATAATAAAACAATAATAAACAAGTAAGGAAGCTGTAGTCGAGTGCCCCGACTACAAAATACCCTGTTCCCTTGACTTCTTGTGTTTTCATACACATATACACACATTCTCTCATACACACACACTCCAGCATACGCACACACGCACGCGCAAACGGGATAACTGACAATGCAAGGCCCCCTCTCTCTCTACAAGCAAAAATGATTCGTTTATAACTTCGGTATTTTTTGTCCGATCTTATTAACCTTTTTAGAATAGATAGATATTGGGCCTTACTTGATATATATAAAGTTTGGAAGGTCTATCTTAAAAATTGTGGCTGTGACAGTTTTTGCGCTTAATGGGGGAGGGGGAGGAATTTTCCAAATCTGAAACAAACTCGATTTGGATCGGGTATACCTCTACCTACACGCAAAAATTTGTGGCTCTTATAGTCTCTGAGATCGACTCGTTCATACGGACAGACGGACAGACAGACAGACGGACGGACATTTTCAATGGGAACAGGGTATAAAAAGTTCAGTCTGAATCATTGAGCAGTGCTAAGTAAGCATTTTGGCAACGGTTAATCAGCAGGCCTTGTAGCCTAGTGGATAGGATATTATTTTCGATTGCCGTGGTCGAGGGTTCAAATCAAGTGGTTGGCATAGATGTTTTGAATGATGTCTATATTTTTTTAAGTGCAGCGTATAATGGACAAATGGATATAACCCCATATATTTATCCCTTAGTGTGTTCTCTTCGGTGTCATGGAAGTTTAATTCTCTAAAAGAAAACAATCATTAAATTAATATTTTTTTGCATCTTTTATCACCTGCTTTACTTTTCAATTTCATTTCCTTTATCTTTTATAAACGGAGAATAAGAACCAAACCATGACCAAAATTTTTCATGATTTTACGACATTTTGTTTTCTGTTTAGTTTAACTGATTAATATTTTTATTTAGATACTCAAACTATATCCTTAGCCATATTTTTGGTAATAATATAACACAGTTGATCCCAAACTTTAAATTATTTTTATATTAGCGATATTTCTGTTATTAGCGATCTTAATCAAGTCGGACTCGTCGGTCATTTTTCAAGACCCAATCTGAGAACGAGTTTTCTTAATTTGTTAATTTGTATTCTTTTAAGAACGAGGTCTTGTTTTAAGAACGGAAAAATCAAGAACGGATTGGGTATAAAAGTAAGAAAATGAAGCTGCCTATCAGAACGACATTTTTTCTGAGTGCAGTAGTAGTAGTAGTATTTAGTAGTAATTTGATTCTATTTTGTAAAGATAAAAGATTTATAATAGTAGATACACACTATAATTGGATTCACAACAATAAATACGTTAAAAGTAAGAAGACAATGGTTTATTTAAAACCGTCAGTTAGTACTAGTAGCTTTAAATACAATTACTACTATATATCATGATTCGTTTGAGAGTCGCCTTTCATTTGACTACTCCACCCACCGTCCCCGTTCGTCACGGGATAGTGGATCTTCCGTCAATGAGGACGGCTCTACAGACTATCTTTTGAGAAAAATAGAAATAAAACAAGTAAGAAAGTCGGTCAAGCCTGCAACGGTCTCTCGTTGCAGCCGGTGCAGACCGTAATTGTTTGTTTTCCTTATAACTCGACCATCGTTCATCCTATCTTTACCTT